>CAEGAF010003648.1:0-29310 GCA_903067075.1 Micropoecilia bifurca
CCTCCTAAGTGCAGTCAGGTTCTCCAGAGTCCTGCTAACGACCTCATTATTTGACTCAGGTGTGTTGAAGTAGAGATGCACCTAAAGGTTGTAGGAGACCAGCCCTCTAGGCCTGGAGTTGCCCACCTTGGTTCTAGATTTTTCAGAGCTATGGATTCCCTATTCCACTTGGGTAACACTTTATTGGATGAGGGATGAATAGGAGGGTCATGACACTGTCATAAACATGACATAACTCCTGTCATGAACATGAATAAGCCTTTATGAATATTTATGACTGGCATTAAGTGTCATTCGGTAAATTATGACACGTTTAATACAAATTTGACATTATTCAAAATGTCTTTGTTATGACATTAACCAATATATCATTATATAAATTTGTTATAAAAGTATTATTGCACTTTAAAAATTAGGTAACTTTATGTTATTAAAAGTAAAGTTTAAACAGTAATGATTTCTTGGACTCATTCTCCCACTAACATTTTCATTTCTATTTATCAACAAAATATGTATTTATTGTTTTACATAGCTGTCATCCCTTGAGTGAGTTTTTTTTTTAGTTTACATCTAAAGAAAAGGACTTGGAGAAAAACAATAAAAGCTTTCATCAGCAAAATAACAATGGCTGTAGCAAAGTGTAGCAAAGTGACAGTGGCACGACCTTCCATTTAACCCTGCTAGCTATGCCTTGAGCATTGCTCATTGCTCATTGACACTTTGCTCCTTAAACATAACACAAATGCTCGGACTGTTTCCCTCACTCCACCGGCACCGCCACCCAAACACAACCAGTGTTTGTTACAGTAAGAATCACAACCATGGGACTCAATGTCTGTGGTCACAAATGTTGCTGTGTCTTTTCCCTGAAATAAATCAGTCGTCTGCAGCTCTTCAGTGTTGATCATGAATTAGCAGATTGAGTTTCACCTGCTAGACATTGATTTGTTTGGTTACCCTTGTAACGTTGAACATCATCAATTAGCACTTTGCATATATCTTACATAAATCTGACCTACTACTGTTGAGATTCAATTACACTGTTTAACTCATCTGCAGATTAGCTATTTTCTTGATTCACTTTGTCTGTTGGGGAAGACAACCACAACAAATGACTCTTCAGCTAAAATTACTGATGTTCTTGTGTGTGTGTGTGTGTGTGTGTGTGTGTGTGTGTGTGTGTGTGTGTGTGTGTGTGTGTGTGTGTGTGTGTGTGTGTGACTGTGTGTGTGTGTGTGTACAGAAGCTTGGAAGGGCAGTTCTCATCATGGATGAAGGGGGTGGAGAAACTAGTTCAAATTTATTGCCTGAGTCAGCTGTGTCAAATTTGGCAAGCTCAAATGGTCAGGCTGCAAATGGCAGGGCAATACCTCAGGGTCAGCAGCCTTTGTAACAAAAAGTTGTATATTTTCATGTCTTTTTGTATAAAATGGAAAGTTTCTAGGACTAAAGGATCAACATACAGTCAGGAATGACTTCCTGTCTACAGAAACTGCTCCATCAGCAATCTGAAAGTGAAATAATGAATATGGCAGCATATTCATTGAGGTAGAAGCACATTAACAACCCAGCTGCTGAAGAACAGTGTGGTTTTTAAGAGACTCTTCTTTTTATTTCTTTTTGTAAAAAATATTCTTGTCTTTTGATTGTCCATAAAAGGGACCACCCAGCTTCTGAACCTTTGCCTTTATTTTTGGAGGGTCAGTGTGAGGGGCCAGTTGGTCTTTATGGCAGAGATTTTTACGATGTGGTCAAAGCTGTTTGGAGACCACCAGTTCTCCTTTCACTTGTCACAGCTACTGTAGTCCCAGGGTCATCAGAAGTCAACTTTACTCCTTTGAAGTCTGCCCATGAGTAAATATAGTAGAATTGTCCTTCTAATATGAACAAGGTGCATTTATTTGTGTCCATCACAATTTTGGAATTCCTTTAATATCATTGATAGATTTTAGCCAATAAAAAGGATCAGTTTGCCAGGCTGTTCCTGGCAAACTGATCATCTTGTCAAATAAGACTGAAGTCTGAAGAGTTTCGGTGCTTCTGCACACAGGAGTCATTTTCAAAAGCCATATTGTGCTCTTGTCTATGTGTTGTTCTTATCTCATTAAAATGTAAAGGCATGAACCGTCAACTGCTCAGTGTATTGCTCAAGTCAAGCTCTCTGATAGTGTTGGTATGTAAGACGTGTGAGGATCTGGTGACACAGTGGAGTTAAGTAGGCAGCATGGCATGAACTCTAACTATGCTGTCCTTTTCCTCCCTTTGTATCATGTTACCTAAACATCTTGCTGACAACACTGCATAACTGCAGCTCAGACGGACCCACGGTGATGACAGCAGGTTATGCAAAGGTTTTCCAACAGTGAGCTACAGCATCAGGTTAAAAGAATGATCCCAGTTGGCTCTTACAGCCACAAACTGAACACTATTAGGCAAATTATTTGGACTTAGAACAATTTAAGTCTGCTTGTCTTTTCATGTCAGTCACTGTCAAACTCTTTAAGATTATTTTACACCACCAACCAAACAAGACAAACCAAATGAACATCTTGCTGAAAGACATCAGAACAGGTAATGCTGCCAGCAACTTGGGATTCAGGCCAAGCATCATTGGCATCATAAACATTAATGGCACTATCACAGGCCCTTTTCAACCAGTTACCCATTTATCAAGTTACATTTTTTTATGTCAATATTGTGAACTTTGGAGAAGAGGTGGCACAATATTGTATGTATAAAACATTATGGATCATTTGTCTCAGTCCATGCTAAACACATTGGTTCAACTGTTTTGCTTAAACAGAAGGGGTGTCATAATATCTGTAAAAAAAAGGTATTTTTAAAGAAAAAAAAATGTGTCATGGCTTTCATTAAAACCACTGTGGTTTTTAGCATTTTAGAAAATTATTAAAATTAGGCTACATGACTTAACCATGAACTTAAACTTATGGCCTTATCCAGACCACAGTCATAAATATTCAGCGACTTTAGAAGACTTTTTAAAAACACGTTTTATAGCTGTCATTAAACCTTTGCTTTAAAGCAACCACCACTACCCACCACTACCCCGGCTCAGCCTGACTCCAGCTCCATCCTCACATCACAGCCCTAACAGCTCTGATCAGCTCCCTAAAAGCTTCAGCTCCAGCCTGACCAATGCCTGACCATACCCTGGTGCCCTGCTGCTCCACACCAGGACCCAGACACCCTCACAATACTACAACCTCAGGGATCTTTACTGCTGTAAATGATCACTGAGCGTCTCAATGGTTTTAGCAACTTAAAACTGAAACACATTGATTATGACCATGTTTCCCAGATCTGAAACATCTCAAACAACATCTCAAATGAAACACAGCAACTTAGAATACAAGCTGTTGCTTAAACCACACACTGTAAAACCGCACATCAACATTTCCTGTTTTAGGTCAGCTAAAATTACAAGAAATATTCTGTTTACTGAACTCCAGACTAATGAGCAACATTTTTACTTTGTTCATACAAACGAATGTCTTAGGGACAAACAGCTTTGTCAAATAAAATCCACCCAGATCACATAGTGATTTTATGGCATTTTCCATCAAAATAACTACAAAAAATATTAAACAAAAAATGACCAAAAAAGAGAAAGAAAAGAAAAGTCAAGGGAATGCAGCTGGGTAGTTTGCTATGTAGAATTTTTGCTGTTGTTTCAACTATGAACTTTAAGTTTTCTCTCAGTTTGTTTTTCACTCCTTCACAGCTCCATGTTGTTGGGCATTTCATTTGGCTGCTATAGCTTCCTGTTGAAGGACATCAACTAATGATTCTTCCTTTTATATAAACCATTTACTTTTGGTGAACTTAGAAAATAATCCTAAATCATTTCATCTGTTTCTTGTGTATTCTGCTCTGTCTTCTCAAACACAGATGCAAGCTTGTAGTGAGCCCGGTTCTGGTTCTGCTGGAGGTTTTTTCTTGTTATAGGGAAGATTTTCCTCTCTACTGTTGCTATATTCATGCTCTGTATGAATGATTGCTGTAATACCAACACAATGCAAGTGATTGTTTAATATTTCTATGTGCTTGTCCAGGAGGCATGAAAGCTCCAAGTCAATGACTAGATCTGCTGATAGACAGACCCGTTTTAAGATAATTTGAATAATAAACTGAGCTTACTGTACTGTTTGATAACTCGGATCAATCAGAATGTATTTGTGTCTGAACTGAAATAGCTTTTTTGAAAAGTGTCTCATGATGGCATTTGTTGGGAACAGGTATTATGTAAATAAACTGAACTGAACTGAGTTGTTCTCCGGTTCTCCCCAAGCATGTGTGGATTTTTCCTGATTTTAACTAATACAATAAAGAAGATGGATGGATGGATGGATGGAAATAATCAGTTTTAACATAAATATTACTTGTCTATTATGGTTATTCCTGCACTGATTTTTTTAACCCTTTGACCCAGTGACCAGATGAAAGCATTTGAAGCTTCATATTACAAACTTTGCCTCCTCTTGTCACTTTTTAAAAAGTAAACCAGCTTTCATCTCTTCTAATTACTCCAATCCGAGACAGGGGTTAGAACGGTGAACCGCCTTTTTTGTCCATTTTTATGATGATTTATTTTGATAAATTTTACAGGAGTTGCGAGATAAGACATAATTAGTGTTGGATTTGCACCCACACCTATCACTCATCTTCCCTTTTACATAGAATTTATCAGTCTGAGCTCAGATGAGACAGAAGGGTTGGACTGGACTGATAGATAGTATTGGCCCTTATGGTTGAAATGCTGACAGCTTGTGCCACTTAGATTTGTTTTGTGGACGTGTTTGCAGTTGTAATAAATGATCATTGGGGTCCCTGTGGTCTGCCCACCTTCAGCACAGAGATTTCAGGGAGGGACTTCTGCTTTGCTCCATTCCACCAGTGGGCAGCCGGATCCCGGGGAGGCAGAAGCTGGACCCGGTCCAGGCAGATGCACATCCCTCCCCAGATACAGACACAGCTCCATCAGGCTTCATATCATGGAATTGACTGATTTTGATGCGCTTTGTAGATCTATCGATGGACTTGTGCTGGGTCAAGTCTTTGGGTAATTTATTCGGGTAGTCCGTGTTGTTTTCTTGCCTTGGGAATACTTTGTTGGTGTGGATGGACATCAAAAGTGCACATGCCACTTTTGGGAAGCCATTGGATTTATTTACTTCACCCTCGTGGCATTTATCGGCATCAGGAATCTCTCGATTAATCGGATGAAATAAGAAGTGAGGATGTATGGAATAAACCAGCGTTGTTTTTACATGTAAGTTTCCTGGCTTTCTAAATGTAATTTGATGCCTCGGAGTCTCTTCGTCTCTCTAACTTATATTTTATACCTTTTTGCAGATCGTTTAATTTTTTTGTTCTGTGGTGTCACGCTCAGGTGAGAAAGTTTCAAACGTTTGAAAATGAATACAAAGTCGTTAGAGTAACAGCTCTAACAGCTGGACAGATATCAGTAGTTTGATGTTTAATTAAAAAAGCCAAAGGCAATAAATTGGTTCTGAAATGAATAGTGCACTGATACGTCCCAGATTAGAGCCAGACACAATTATGGATTTTATTTTTCCCTTTGCATAAAAAAGGGGGAGAATCACTCGTCTCCTAATTTTAACCAGTATGTGAGGACGCAGGGCGCAACGACGGACCAGCTCAGCCGCAGGCAGGTCCGGATCTACCAGCTCTACAGCCGAACCAGCGGGAAACACGTCCAGATCCAGGGGAAGAGAGTCAGCGCCACCGCGGAGGACGGGAACCTGTTCGGTAAGAAGTGACCCGACCTGCTCATGTCCGAACACCGCAGGCTTTTCAGGCGCGGATCCTCGGATTCAATTCTACCTTTTTTTTGTTCTGTTTTTGTAAAGATTAAACTGTTTCTTATTATTTTTAGAAATACAGATGACATCTATATGAAATCATGTGGAATAATGTAAATGGTCCAAATCAGAAGAAACTGCGTCCAGAATATGTCAAAGATCCCAGTTTGATTTAGGATCAATATGAATATATAATAAATATGTTATCAAAGGGAACCCACTGAGGGGAATCAAATCATGTGTTGGTTTTTAGAAAAGAAATAAAATAATACATATTTAATTTAGTTATGCTGTATAAATAAGAAAGGATAACAAACAGCACTTAGAAACAGATTAAGCAATGTATTGGTTGTTGATGTTTGTGTCCTCATTCTATTCTTTACATATTGACTTTGAGGTTCTACTGTTTACTTGACTGGTCAGAAGTTCATTTTGCTGGAACTTTCTATGTTTAAAGCTAAAACACTGATGTATGTAGAACTATTTAGTTCAGGATGAGGATAAAATATCCGAGACAGCTATGTGGCAGCAACTCAACTTTATAGTTTTATTGCTGACAATTAACCATAATTATATCAGGGAATGTCCTCTGAAGACTGATGTGATAAGCCTAAGTTTTGTGGGACAGAAACTCTGCAGGGGACTAATGTCGTCTGTAGCCTCCCTACTGTATCCATAAGGCCACCGTCTGGCAACTTAGCAGCTGATAAGGAAGAGTCCTTTGGCTCCATAGTCCCAATACACAAGTCTGTTGTAATGCTCAAAAGGGATAATTAACAGGAGGATAAAGTCAATTGAGAGCGTATATTCTGCTTCCAGGTTAATGGGCAGAGATAACATTTGTTTAATCAACTGGGGGATGATTTTTTTATGTTTGTCTGCTCAGTGTCTATGACTGGGATGGTCAGAAGCTGATCATGACAGGGAAAGACAAGGAAGTACCTTCCCATTCAGTCACTCATCTAGCACTATGCAACTAGACACTGCCATCATAGTTATCCTTGATAAAACAGGAATACACAGACTGGATGAACAGTTGGAACATGTAACAAAATGTTTCAATTCCTATACTCCTTGTATAGAAAAAAACATTTTTCTTTTTATAGCTTTTCATATCTGAACCTAAAACCTCAGTCAACATGTGTTTTTTTATAGTGTAGAAAGGCACAATACTATAGGAAACATAGAAAAATAAATAGGTTTATTTGACAGGGACTTCGTACATTAATCGCGCAGAGAATAATTTAACTTTTATTGCTGTTCCTGCATGTTGCTTCTTCAGTTCGTCAAGCTCTGTCTGTCTTTCCTTGCAGCTCGCCTGTTTGTGGAAACTGACACCTTCGGCAGTCGAGTGAGGATACGAGGTGCAGAAAGTGGCCTATACCTCTGCATGAACCGGAAGGGAAAACTTGTTGGAAAGGTGCAGAACAAGTTTCTGGTTTCTGTTTTTTTCTGAACATAAATGATTGCATGGACTTTGAAAAACAAACAGATTTTAACTAAAATTGATTTTGATGGAAACATCAAAGAATGTAAAACAATACTTCCATTTACTGCCTTACAGTATTAAATTAAACATTCATTGTTCTTTGTGTTTTTATATTTATCACAAACATATTCACTGATCATATGAAACTGGTAGAAATACATCACTTCCAACCTTCCCCAGCAGTGTGCACTTTCACACATCACATTGTCCTGAAATCCAAACTGAGATACAACTTCAAACTGCTGTGCATCTGTTGTCATAGCGATGTCATAAGTGTTAGCGCCGCTCCATGTTGTACTATTGTGCTTTTACAAAAAAAAAAAAAAAAACATCTCTAGGGTGTGAGAGCAGCTCAGGCTCACTGGCCAAGGCTGATAACTCTGAGGGGAAAGTCCTATGATCTGCCAATGGATGTTTGGACATGAGTCAGCTCTGGCCTTCCTTCAGTGGAAATGGAAAAGATGGACTCATATTTTCTGAAGTGACAGGCCATAAATCTGTTTTGCATCACTGTGGTGAAATGTTGGGACTGTGTCTGCTGCCTGTTTGAAGATAAGAACTGAGCTCATACATAGAAAGACAAGTTAGTTATATCAGTTTGGATAACTACAGAGAGCTTTGATAATCTGCGGTTTCTTATGCTGTGGTTTCTTATTTTGCTCAGAGACCAGAACGCTGATCTTAGTACACCATCACATCCAGCTTTAGTTACAAGTCAGAAAACTAGTGGAAGATTACTCTGGTAAAAACCGTCTCCTTGTTCTCTGCTATTTGCTTCATCCGGAGGGTCTGAGCCCAGGTATCAAGAAATGATTCGTAGCGGGAGGCATTTTGAAATTGTACCCAACGGCTAATATGTGGGTGTGACATAAAATGCACCAGTTCGACACCATAAAGCTTACTGGAAATTGCCGGCACTGTAAACAACCATCCTCTACTGTGAAGAGAGAAGAGCCAAACTGAATGACAGCACTGTCACACTTAAAAAAATAAGTTCTAATTTATAGTAAAATGCCAACAGCTGTGGTATTTACACAGATTGTATCGCATTAAAATGGTAAAATGTGTATTTATACGGTAAAATTCTGGCAAGCACAGTATTTTACTGTATAAATACTTTGGTTGCCAGCAACTATGGTTGCCAGAATTTTACCGTAAACTAGAGACACTTGCCACTGAATCATTTATGTTCATTGGCAAGATTGCCACTGAACAGTTTACCACTGTGGTTGACAGTAAAAGAGACATTTTTGTTAGAGACATTTTTACAGTGTTGTTAAGTGAATACTTTGAACCATGGCCAACAAAAACTAAACAGCCTCATTCATTTTCTTCACTACCATTGCTAAAATAACAGGCAGACTACAATTCTGAAACAGTACAGAAAATAATAATAATAATAATAATAATAATAATAATAATAATAATAATAATAATAATAATAATAATAATAATAATAATAATGCATTTTATTAGCATTTATTCTGTTAACTGATTGACTCATTCCTCAGTGGGAGAAAGTCCAGACACAGCACTGAGGGGAGATGAGAGTTGAGTGGAACTGCATAGGAAGGCAATGGCCCGTCTAGTTGAAGATGCAAATGGTTCTTATTGTGAATAGAATAAATCTATACAAATGCATCTCAGCATTTTAGGCTTTTGTACATTATAACAACATGCACATACATGTTGTGGCCACTGATTTTATGAGGTTCCACCTAAAATATAATAAAAAATCACTTCTATGAGACAGTTATCGCTATCTGCTATCTGGTGGTCATATATGAAGGTTACTATTAGTTGGAAACCTCTAACACTTACAGTATCATAATCGTGAATTATAACGACAGTTCTTTCTCATTGAGGAAGAATAATATGTCAATTCTATTTACATATTATTGTCAATAATATCGACAATAATAACCATTGTTCATAAGTCATATTTTACTTATGGACTATGGTTGTATTCATAGTCCATAAGCAATATGGACTTAAGTACAACCATTTTAAACCGCACTGCTTTCTAACATGCAGCCAGAACACATTTAAGACGAGTCTGATGTAACAACAGCAATTAGAACTTATTGTGTTATAATGGAAGAACACTGAAATGTACCTGGAATGTAACAGGACAGTTATTAGTTATGCTATCTATTGAACAACTAATCTATTATCTAAGTCTGGTTGCTATGGTATTATGACAAGAATAACACCATTAGTTTGGTATTTTCTGCCAAATTTATAATTGTCCTACTATTTTTATCAAACTTAATTTTATCTTATATGTTATCATTTCTCTACCTGAGCACTTTGGTCACTGAGGTTGTTGTAAATGTGCTATATAAAAAAACTTTGACTAGACTGTGACTTGACCATAATAGAAAGAAAGCTATGAAAATTGCTATTTGCAGTTCGCCACAAACTTGGTAGCTGACAGAGCAAGCATCTGAAAGAAGTTGATGTGGTTGCAAGATGAAGCCTTGGACATATCATCTTCAATTTAACACATGGTGGTGGCGTGATGCTGTGTGGAGCTTGTCTTTATCAAGACCAGAGAAACCATTCAGCGTTGATAGTATGATAGATGAAACTAAAGGCATGGCAATTCTGGACAACCTTTTAAAGAAGACAAGAGTCTTTAGACTGGGAGAGAGGTTCACCTTCCAGCACCACAACAGAGCTAAACATTTAGAGACATGATGGGTTTGGATTGGCCCAGTCAACGTCCAGAAAAACCTTTTAGCAAACATAACAAAGAAAATAAAAATGGAAAAAAGACAAAGAAGTCTGTTTTCTTGATGTGCAAAGCTGTTATACACACCAGAGGACCTGCAGCTGTATTCACAGTGAACGCCATCATTTTTAGATGTATTTTTATGTATTTTTTGTACATAAAAAAATAAATAAAATGATGAACCAAGTTATTTTTCTTTCACAATTTTGCTCTACCTTTTATCAGTCTATCACATAAGATACAAATTGATCCTCATCTAATCAACTATTTCTGTTTTGCGTCTCAGAACTGTACATTGATGACAAAGCTGCTTGTAGTTCTGTGAAATCCCTTAGGTGTCCTTTGATGTTTATTTACCTGAAGATGTTTTAAGAGATCATTCTGAGAATAACAGTCACAAAAATATTCTCTGCTCTCTCACACAGCCCAATGGCCGCAGCAGGGACTGTATCTTTACTGAGATTGTCCTGGAGAACAATTACACGGCCCTGCAGAATGCAAGGTACGAAGGCTGGTATGTGGCTTTCACCAGGAAGGGGAGGCCCATCAAAGCCTGCAGGACAAGGCAGAACCAGAGAGAGGTCCATTTCATCAAGAGGCTCCACATGGGCCCGCCTCACTTCCCCAACACGGACCAAAGCAAATTTGAGTTCATCCGATTTCCACCCACAGGTCGAGCAAAGCGGAATCGGAAATCACATACCTCTGAGTAACCATCAGCCAAAGCAGTGGACTGGCTAAAGCTGTGAGAAAGGAACAAACAGATGCAGTTTTATTTTTGTATATTTTTGATATCTGTGACTTAAATGTTATAAAAGTAAAATAATAATTCTGTAAAATGATTGTGTAAATATTGACAGAGAATAAAGCTAATGAATTATATTTATGTATGTGTTGGCCAGTGGGGACAGCTGAGATTTGTTTCATTGACGTCTTTCATGTCAAATGTTGATCAGGATTTTGCTTCTAGTTAAATACTCTTCCCACAAATGATGAGTCCGCAATTAATCAGTGGACAGGAAATTAATCAGCATAAATATGATTTAATTTATTATTACTACATGTTCAAATTGTTTTGCTTGAATGAAGTTTAAATCATAGACAGAATTTCTGAACTTTTTAGGGGACTTTAATGATTTGACTATTCTGTTAATTTTAGCTTGATACTGCTGGGTTGAACCAGATTACTGACTATGTGTATTTATTCAAAGTGTATGTATTCAGTGTATTTACAGCACCAAAGTATGTAGATTCACACAAAGTGACCTTATTTAATCTTTGTTGACTAAATTTTTCTGAAAAGCCCAGACTCGGGACCTTGAAGCTCTATGGCGCCCTCTTGCGACAGCCCCTGTTAGGTGCTATCTGAAGAGGGGTCAGGTGGAAAGTCAGCTGACTTCACCCCAAACAGGAAGGGGAAGTGACCAACCAGTCATGGTAATATAGCTAAGTCGTTTGTTTTTCTTGATAAGAGAAGAGTTCAAAGTTAAAAGATGTTCGGCGGGGAAGATGAAGACGGAGATTTTCTGTCCCCCACAGGCGGGTGAGTTTGTTCCATTGAATCCTGGTGTGGTTCTGTAGCCTGCGAGCTAATTAGCTTAGCATCACTTGGTGACTTGCTGTTGTTCAGAGAACAAAGCTAATCTAAACCGCAGTTCTTAGACAGGTTTATTAATCTGCACAACTCACTCGTTCTTTAAAGTTCTGCTTCTTAGTGACACCTTTAACTGCCTCACACCGAGTCAGATAAAAGACTTCAGCTAATGATGAAGATGGACTTGATCTAAATGTGTGAAGATGATTAAAACAACAACAAAAAAAACTTTTCTTCCCTGAGAAAGTTATAAAATATTTTCAGAAATTTTATGCAGTGTAATATAGGTCAGATCATATTGGTTTTAGATTAATTAAGGAAACTCGAACGCTAAAATTGCATTGCATGTGTAAAATAGAGGTTTTTCTTTTAAAAAAACCCCCAAAAAACAGGGTTTATAGAATATGAAATCAGTGCAGGTTTGAGTCGTTTAACTACTCCTCCATAAAAACATTAAAATATGCATTTTGTGTCTTTGTTTTTTCAAATGGAGCAAAAGTTTCCTTGATCACAAGCAGTTTTAGAGTCTCTGTAGTTATTCCAGTTCACATTAGACTATCTTAAGTTAATTAGATTCACCAGGAGGGTTGATCTGAGGAGGTCCAGGCTGCTATGAAACAGCCCTTTACTCAAGCCCAAAACGACAAAGTGAATGGAATTGGATGCTAAACTGAGCATTCATCCTCTATGGCAGATGAGTGATCACATGGCCTCAGTGACTGTGATCTGCCATGTAGTGATCACTACTGAGGGCCTTTCAGCCTTACTGTGGCCCTCAGGTCACAGATAATAAGTGCTGCAATCCTTTTGTTTTGAGACAGGCCAACTTGCTATAAATACACCTCCCCTCTCAGCCATCACACACTCAGTTACAGCTTTGCCACATTCTCAGACATGCATAGGGCCGGGCTTTCAGCATGACCACTGTCAGCCAGTGGATTTCCAGCTCTAAAAGAGGGGGAGTGTTTTTTCCCAAACTAATTCCTTTCACATGCGACTTGTTAGTAGAATAAAGGAGAAAGGCTGTGCTGTAGCCCGACTGTGCTCAGCTTAGACCCGGCTCTAAAGCTGCGGCGCTCCACTCCTTTCTTGCGATGCTGTTGAATCTCCCACTGAGGTGGCAGCCCTGGAGCAGAACAGCCCGAAGATTCTGGCTCACGCATGCAAACGGGCTGTCCCTCCTCACCCCTCGTCTTCTTTACCACCGCGGATGAGGCCCTCAGGACATTCAACATGTCTGTTCTGGGAGACACCAGTGATTACCAGTGGAAGGAGTTCCAGGGGTTAGTATGAGGCGTTCACCATTCGCTGGGTCATCAGGCAGCAGAGCAATGACAGATGAAGGTTTTAGTCAGTTGTGGGACTCAATTATTATTTTTTTAATCAAATTAATTGTGAGGGTCGTGTGTAATCACTTAATTGCAATTTCATCAAACCATATATCAGCAAAATAAGCAAGATTTTCAATTCAAAAACCTTTGTTACTGTTAAATTCTTGAATAAATAGATATGTGAGTTCAACAGAGATGCTTGTAGTTTTTAATCTGTTCTAGACATTCAGCTTTCCAGTGTTTCAGGAACTCCAGATCATTCCTGGAACGTCTTCAGACATGTGGACTGTGGACGCTGATGTCTGTGCATGTTTAGCATTGAGATGCTGTTTTAGGCTGGAGTAGCTTTATTGACAGGCTAACTCCTTTTAGCATAACTTGACACAACCATAATCTCAACAAAAATTGGGACACTGGAAAAAAAATGAACTGGTTGGAGTCAGTGGTACCTGCTCCCTGCTTTAGGTCTGTAATAAGAAGACATGGATTTTCTTTCTATTAGTCATGAACAGAAAAACTACAAGAGCATGTTTGTACTTTCTATTTGTGTCAAAGGTTGGGTTTTCATCCTCTGACCATTACAGTGAAGAATAGAAAGATCAGCCCACAGCAGTTCTCCCATTTTTGTTTTCATAGAGCCAAGCTGGCTTCCCTTTTTGGACTAGACCAGGAATCCAGTCAAGGAAATGAGTCCTTCCAGTACACAGCCCCCAAACAGCCCAGGAAGACCAGCGCTCAGGGTAAGACCAGAGGAACAAACACCTCAGTATGTGTATGATGCGTGATGTGGACGCTGCACTGACGCTGTCCTTTTCATCCTTGCAGCAGCAGAGAGCCAGAAGCAGCCTGCAGGACCGGCAGTCCTACTGGCCTCAGCAGTTCAAGCATTTAAATAGTCAGTTTAACCATCTCTAAGTAGCTCATGCTTTCTTTTGAAGTCTCTTTTGAAATGCTTTGAAATAGAAATATTTAATTCCCTAATTAAAATGAGAGCTCACCAAATCCTCTCTCTAAGTTCTTTTCTGCTGCTCCTGTCTCATCCAGTATTCATGGACAATACATGAAGCAGGGCAAGCTGGGGGCAGCCGTCCTGGGCAACCACCCTACTAAAGAGGTTGGCCTTGATCTCAGTCACTCCTTTGAGATTATTGGTGGGACTTCTTGTTTTAATATATATATATTTTTTGTAGTACAAGCTTCTGCTGTATTTGAGCCAACAGAAACAAGTGACTGCTGCCAGGATTCACGTGGGCTTTATTTTTACGGTCGGTAGCATCATGAAAGACGAGCAAGCAAAGAATCCGTTATGAACTTCTGGCGTTTTAACATGTTTCATTTCAGAAAGACTCGAACGTGTTGTTCTTGTCTTGTAGGTACAGCTAAACAACTACTGCACTTTTTATGATGACCAGAGGCAGAACTGGTCACTGATGTTTGATTCAGAGAAAAATGCATCAGACTTCTGCAAAGAGGTGAGCAACACAGAGTGAGCGCCCATCCTCGGTTCCTTTACAGCAGTGTTTCCCAGCGCCGCTCCTTCAGACACACCATCCTGCATGTTTTAGACGTTTTCCTACTTCAGTTGACCTGATTTCAGTTGGTGACTGATAACAGCCTTTGCCGAACTGTAATTATCTGGACCAGGTGTGTTACAGCAGGGAAACCTCTGAAACATGCAGGGCAGAACCTTGAGCACCAGGATGATTGCTGCACCAAACTGTTATTTCAAGTCTCCTGTTTCTTCCACGAAAGACAAGCCCAAAGCATCACAGGTTCTCCACTGAGCTTAAACCTGCAGGAAGTACATTTTATGAAAATGTTTTTTTTTTTTTTACATATTTGTTAAAACTGTCCTGACAGTTTAATATGTGACAAATAATCTTTGAACAAAATCCAACTCCTCTGCCTCCTCCTGGTGGTCCTACAGAAATCTGTAGAAATACTCAGCTCTGTCAGAAACAACCAATCAGAGCCAGGAGGAGGGTCTTAGTTCTGTCAATCACGCTCATGTACGTGCTGCTGACACCCTGCCCCTTGCTTTCTACTGCACTACAGCTCCTTTCTTCACAGCAGAGTTTGCTGTGAATCCTCAGGCTAGTTAGCCTAGCCACCTGGCCATGGATAAATGGTTTTCTTGTAACCTCAGGTTACTGGCAAGTGGCCAGTTTTCTGCCAATGGCAGAAAACTGGCATCTTGTACTCGCTGTGCTGAGGAGGGGTGTGAGCATATCTGCTCTAAAGCTATTTTCACCTAATTTATGAGTAATAGCACATGATGGTTTATGTGTACATTATTACAAATCATAAACAGTACAGTCTGCCACTGCTTTGATCAACACAACAAGTAAGCAAGCTGTTTGTAAGTCTTTACTTCAATGTATAAAATTATTCAGTGTTTGTTTTTGATTTCTAGGTGTGTCTGGCCAAAGCAAACAGTTCATCCTCTCTGGAGTCTGTGGTGACTCAGGATGTGATTCTTGGTGAGGGTCCAGCAGTGGAGACAGGAGACTCCATGGAGGTGGTGTACACGGGCTGGCTGCTGCAGAACCACTCCATCGGACAGGTGGCGCTCTAAAACCTTTTCAGCACGGACCTACGCAGCGGTTGATTGAACTGACCGGCACTGGTGTTTGCTTTCAGATGTTTGATTCCAACCAGAACAAAGACAAGCTGCTGCGACTAAAACTTGGGGCTGGGAAAGTAATCAAGGTGAGTCGACACAAAGTCTGGTAGAATAGTAATAATAGTTGTTCAGTTGTAATAAACCATGCAATGTGAGGAATTGGGTTTGCATGATATGGATTAAAGTTTTATCACGACAATGTACAGTACTATTGTGATAACAATTGAAGTGACTATAAGAACTATTACTATTACAAACACAAATACTGCTCTTGGAAAACATTAAATCAGTCAATCGGTTTTTACTATTAGGTAGATTTGGTTGCAGTAAGATGAGTCGGCTTTCTTGTCAGTCAAGAAACCTTACGAGAATAGACACACCATAAACAAAGCTATAACATGATTATCACCATAAATAAACAATATACAATAAATGCTGAGCCCTACAAGGAATTATCAATAACAATTAGATATCCAATAATTCCAGTTTTTAGTAAATATTCCAACTATTGTGACGTTCTAACCCACAGGTTCAGATTCAGTTCTTCTGTTCTCTGATGGCTCTTCTCCTGTATCTGTATCAAAGAGTCCAGTTTTTTTAACACATGCATCAGTGAAAATAACATCTAACTGAACAGAAAGGACTTACATTAAACCTTCCTCACTCAGTACAAACTTCCGCACTAAAGACACCTTGTAGCAAAGGGAGCTGCAGCTCCTGACCAACCCATGAAGGCAGGAGCTGCTTAAAGATGGCATAAAGCATCAGTTCTGTCATCTGACTTTTAACATAATTTACAGTGTTCTGATTCCAGTGAGCCCACTTTAATGACTGGAAGCTGCCATCTTTGTAGTTCAGGTGGCTTTGCTGGTGAATAGTCCTAATGCTGAATTTAAGGTTACAAATCCACATTCCTAAAACTTGAAGAGAAAAATCATTAAAGTCTAAATAAAATGAAGACATGAAGGATTCCACAGTGCATGTTGGTTGATTTTTGGAGAATGGCATCAATTGGCCCAAGTGTTCATCAGCATGTCATGTTTTTCCAGCTGATTTGTTCTCTTCCTGTGGTGAATGTGTGGACAGGGATGGGAGGAAGGAATGCTGGGGATGAAGAAAGCCGGCCGTCGTCTCATCATCATCCCACCCAGCCTGGCCTATGGAGCCAAGGGCGTTCCCAACCGAGTTCCAGCTAACAGCACGCTAATCTTTGAAGTGGAGCTGCGGCGGGTATTACGCTTTGCCTCACGTGTTTTAGTAGCTCCACAGCCTCTCTGCTTGGTCCCTCATGTTGAACTGTGAAGACGCTCATGACGCTCGTCTTGCAGGTGAAGTTTTCCAAAGACAGTGGTTCTGACCAGGCCAGCGTCAGCTCCAGAGAGTCAGCTGCTCCCTCCCAGGCTCCGTCTCCAGCCCCCAGTGTAGAAAGTCTGACCTCAGAACCTTCATCAGCTTCGGGGAAACCAGGGTGAGACTTGGCTACAGCGAATGAGGAGTCAGCATCAACTTTTATATTACTTTGTTATAACTGATTTTATCCTTGGTTTGTTTTTTCCCAAGAGAGCCGCCACTGAGAGCCAAGTCCAACTCTCTGACCGAGCAGCTGGGGGTAAAAAACTCACTGCATTCAACTTTTAGTATCTTTAATTACTGTGAAGGTTTTCTGAATAAAAATTGTTCTGTTTGAACAGCAGAACCCAGACGCCACTAAAGCCAAGCTGATTTCCCGCATGGCGAAGATGGGACAGCCCATGCTGCCCTTTCTGACCGGAGCTGCAGGCCAGCCTGAATCTAGTGACTCTGAGCTGGAGGTTGGTACTTATAGCCATTCTGCTGATGGGTACACCCGTCACCATAGCAACCTATACTGGATCATCAAAACCATCAGCGTCCCTTTGGAATGTTGTGTAGTGCTTAGAGCTTCAACCAACGAGTATTTTAGTAATCAATTATTCTATTGGTTAATCATCAAAATAATTTATTAATTGGATAAACAAATTGGCACATTCTGCTGATTTTTCATCTGCACTTCACTTAAGCCTTTTTTATACATATTAAAAATGCAAATAAACAATTAAATTCTTTTTTTAAATAATAAAATAAGCACTTTTTTTTTTACCTAAAATGCAGTAACAGGATTCCTTAGTGAACGATTAATAATTTGTAGCAAAGGCTTCATCTGCAGCTAAAAACATTTCTAACATCGGAGTGTAAAACGCCCTTACTGCTAGACTTAACATCAGATGAGTAGAGGGCTAATCTGTTGACTATTTTTGGATTGACTATTTCATAATTTATAATCCAACACTATGCCACTTGAAGAGTTCTGGGTAGAACCTATTTACAGACAAAACAAATTATTACCATATCTGCAAAACGTATATTTTTGGAAAACAAATAGTTTTATTTGTTCTGAGTGTTTTTTTTTCAACAAATGTCCTTTTTTAAAAGGTCATTTTCTGAAATGATTAATGGACTTAGCACTTAATGATTAGTGGATTGTTGGATGTTTTTGACGATTAATCAGTTTAGAATAATAAATCAGATGAATAGTTTCAGTCTCAGCTGTGTGTTTCTTCGTTCCTTCATCTTCATCTCCAGGATACCAGCATCAGCAGAGTGAAGGATGGTCCTGCAGCTCCGCCTGTGGGGCCCATCACAGCTGCTGCTCCAGCTTCTGCCCACGGTGAGGTTCCTTCTTCTGCTCCTTCCAGGTGGCCCAGTTTCATCTCTCTGCACATCAGAATCATCCATCTAACAAGAGTATTTCCCCTGCAGCCCATCCTCTTCCTCTCACAGCTCTGTCATCTGCCTTGCTTCCGGTCATTCCTTCAGCTGGCCCGTATTCTGGGCTGCCAGCTAGCAGCCATGCTTTCCAGGTGATGTTTGCTCACATCTGTCAACAAAATCCTATAAATAAACAGAAACTAGTCTCATAGTAATGCTTGAAAACCTCCTACTCACAGACGTCTGCAGCTCCGACTCAGATGCAGGCCGTTGGTCAGGTCTACGTGCCTCAGACTGTCCCATTCATGGGTAAGAGAGCTCACCATGTTTATCTGGTCTGATTCAGACTGGAGCAAAGGGCTGCTTGTAGCTAACTGTCTGGCCTTAAAGGATCTTAACATTTAGGGAGTATGTTTGTGTTTCATGAAAGAAAAAGTAGATCTCTGCAGTTTATTGACGTTACAATTTCAGTGAGTCAGCCAAAACCACGTTGATGTGACTGATTAGTTTGATTTCCAGGTTCTGGGGAGTTGACTAACTTCTTGATGACGGAGGCTCGGCAGCACAACACGGAGATCAGGTTATCCATAGGAAAAGTAGCAGATAAGGTGGATCAACTAGCCTCCAAGGTACGAACCTGTTGTAGTTATAGTATCTTGTTTGATTTAAATTTTTTTTTTTTTTATCATTTTAATATTTGGCTTTCCCCCACACTTTTAATAGATTAGTGATCTTGAAAAGCAGGGAACTCAGACTGTTGGTGTTTCTGGTATGACAATGGAAACATCAATGATTGTGCAGAATATCAGCCGGATTGTTCAGGTACACACATGCACATACAGTCTTTTGATTTTCATTGGCCATGTTTTATATATTCTTGACTTGCTCTAATAACTCACATTTTGGTTTTAGGAAAATGAATCTTTGAAAAAGGAAATGTTTGAGAAGAGCTCTCGTATTGAGGAGCAGAACCGTAAGATCGGGGATCTCATCAACCAGAACCAGAAGTGAGTCTCTGGTTGGACTCAGGTTTGAGTCACACTGTCCAGATTTCTGTTGAAGATCATCTTGATTAAAACTAGAATTAAACAAATAAAACATTAAACTGCCACTCTGTTTAATGCATGCTGCAACTCAGTTAACATAAAAAAGCATTGAACATTAAAAAGAAATTGTAAATGGCTTGTACTTGTATGTTGTGTTCTCAGACTAAGATGACCTGAGTAAATACAAAAAGCAATTTTCATATGATTTAATGAATTTAGTCATTCTGGTCATAGAGGAACTTAGAACAGCATCTAAAGCTTTGCAAGTCTCACCAACCTCTACAGCCAACCTCTTATAATCAAAGTTCATGATTCAACAATAGAAAAGAGACTCTGGGAAAGTGGGAGAGCTCTAAGACCAGAACCACTGACGACCACAGAGGCCCACAGTCTTTTTTTTCCCATGAACACCTTGATGATCCTCGAGGCTCATACAAAAAATATCCTCTGGACTAGTCAGCAGAAGACATTCATTTAACTACATCTGACTTAATTTTTAATTAGATCAGAGCAATCTAAAGCACACCAGATGGTCCAACTCTAGATGAGGACTTCTGGAGTGACCTTGCCAAAAACTCTGAACAGGTTGTTCATGGTTAAAGGTCCTCCACTGTGGAAAAGTGCAAGCAATTCTGTAAAGGAGAGTGGGCCAGAATTCCTCCACAGCAATGTGGAGGGGCATATTAGGGTGGGAATATGTTGCTCAAAGAATTTCCTGGGAAAGATTACATTTGTGCAATCAATATAATGTGGTGCCTGATGTTTGGTTTGCCAGATACATGGAGCAAAGCCACCAGCTGCTGGAGCAGAGGAACGACTCCCTCAAGTCCTCCAGCGAACATAACCAGGCCCGGCTGCTGCAGGCCGAGCAGGACAAGGTTGGTGCTCCTCTCGCATAATTGGTGCAAATATCCCTGATATCTGTGGGAGTCTGTGTTTTCAGACAGCCTGAGGAACAAACTTTCTCTGGCAGCTCAAACTGTACATGTTCTGTGTGTAAGAAGGGGCGTGCTACGATATGTGAAATCTTGTTTGTGTGAATACAGAGTTCACACGGACAAGATTTTAATATTACTTTGAAGACCATTTTAAAATCAACTTATGGTGCAAATTTTTGTTTTAGTTTTGTTTTTCTTTTTGCATGGCCTGCCGTACATTGTACCAGTGTTACTGTGATGTTGCCCAACGTACGTCTACCCATTGGTTGTTAGAGCGATGCTTTCAGCACCTGAAGAATTTGCAGTTCTTTCATGTTGTTCGTGTCTTTGTCACTCTGTTGCCATTTATCAACCCCAAAATGCTGCCAAAAAACAATTTGAGGATAGTTGAGGTTCTGACCACACTAGCAGACCCTCAGATCCACATCATGTTAGCAGTTACACTTGTCATTGTCCTCCATTGGTGGTGGTATACCTGAAACAGGATTTCAAGGAAGAGTCTGCTGAGGTGGAATCTTTTATACACAGAGAAAAGGAAGGGGGCAAGGACACACCACTGGGGGGCGACATTGCTGATGATTCTGGGTTGATGGGTTTGATGGGAGTGAAGGTCAAACTGAATTCCACAAACACCATCCTGGAGAACGTCCCCAGGAGCTGCATTGTCTGTCGACCCATTTCTTATTCAGATGTTTCAACACCAGTTACTCAGAGGATTTCACAACCACAGACGTCATGGAAACAAGTCTGTAGCCATCTAAGCCCATAATGAAGCATTTGCTGCGGACCAGGACGATGCTGGAGTGTTTGAAGCTGGACAGAACCTCACACAGCTCCAGAGACTTAATGAAAATCTGAACAGTGGACTGTTGTCAGTTCGTCTTTTGCCAACCAGGAAAGGACTCGCTCTAAATAAACTGGGATGATGGGATTGTTGCAGTTTTTCTGATAAAAAGGTGAAAGCCTGACTTTGCTTAAAAGAAGCTGACATTTCAGAACAGCGGTTTTAACAGCAGCTTAATCTTCCTCTGTCTGTGCTTCTAAAAATATTCAAATCCTGTGCACACTTAGTCTGCCACTGTAAGAGGGAATTGTGCTGACATCCTTTGGTCGTTTTACATCTACAGTATTTACAGTGCCTTACCAAAATATTCATACTGTTTGAACCTTTTCGCATTTTGTCATGTTACAGCCACAAATGTCCGTGTTTTTTATTGGGGTTTATGTGATTAATCAACACAAAGTAGCGCAGAACTGTCAAGTCTCAAAAGTGTCATTTTATAAAGCCCCTTTACCTAAATATATTAGATTAATTAGAAGGTCCATCCAACCCCCTAACCCAGCCATGGGCTGCGCCCCACACTTTGAGAACCACTGCCCTGACACACCATCCCCACCCTTAAGAATGTGGGCCAAGCAAAGCTGTTAAAGCAAACTGTGACTGTGGCAAAGGTTCACCTTCCAGCAAAACAAGCTGAAACATCCAAGCAGAACTACGACAAAATGGTTTAGATGGAATCGTTTTCATGTTCTACAATGGCCCAGTGATTAGTCAAGACTGATGTGACTGAAATTATATTGCAAGACTTGCAGTTTGATATTCACTGACATGCTCCGTCCAGTCAATCTCTGTTTGAGAGCATTGAAACATGGGTAAAATTTCCCTTTCTAGTTGTGGAAAGACTTCTGACAGGGGAAATAATTCATACATATGATTTTCTGTTAATATAATCATTAACAGATAATGGTTATTATCTGTTAATGATAACCCTAATATTTAACCAGTTCAATATTAAGAGTTGAACTGGTTGAAAACTGATGCATGCAGAACTCACAAGATGTTGTAAAATAAATGTGAAAACCTTGTCTTGTTCTTCTACTTCACAATTGACACTACTTTGTTGATCTGTCGCAAAAGTTTGTCATAGAGGTTTGTGGGTATAATGTGATAAAATCTGAAGTTTTCAGGCATGTGAAAGCTTTAGCAGATTGCTAGCTTTGCTGATGCTACTATCCATCATTGACTGCTCTCTCTTCCCAGCAGCGTGCTCGGCCACTGGACTGTGGCTCCGGCCAGGTGAGCCCACTTCTCAGTGTTCTGCCACCAGACTTGGGTCAACTAGTGCTTAGAAAATAAACCAAGAGAAAAACCAAATGGGACAGTTTAACTCTGAATGTAATAAGTTTCTGTTAAAGGGGCAGTATTATGAAGAAATACCCTTTTCACCTATATTTTATTTTATTTATTCCCTCATTAAAGTATACATGGACTGTTTTCTTCATTCTTTCATGCATGTCTGAGAAATTCTGGAATCTCCATGGAAACCATGCAAACATCTGGGTGGACGTAACACTTCTTTAAAGAAATATTTGATGTAGATAGCATTTTTATAGCAATTGTTATTTGATTGTGCTATAAAATGGCACAATCATTTTATAGATACCTGTAAAATACATAATGGTGCCTTTTAAAGTGACACCATCCATTGCTTTGGTGAGAGTTATTTATCTAGTCTCTAGCTGTAAAGAACAACCTAATTAGTGGTACAGACTATTTGACCCCAGTCTCTTTGCTGCCACTGGATCATCTTCCTCACATCATCCTCATCGTCACTTTAACAAGATTTTCTTCTGGTTTCTCATTTTCCATCAGTTCAACCATTGGCTATTTTCCTCCCACAGGAATGATCGTCGTCACTCACCCAGGCTTCTCACCAGTCTGTTGTCTCTGGAAGTTTCCCTCCATTCAGACAGCTTACCTTCCTCCTCTACTTTCTCCATCTGAATTAGGTCCGTCTGACAGAGGATCTGGCTTCCTCGACAGCTCGGGTCTCCCAGCTGCAACTGGAAGCTTCGGCTCACCAGCAGAAAGCTTCAAAGCTGCAGGTTGAACTTAGCTCAGCGCTGGAGGACAGAGAAAGCCGCTGCCAGCGCATCGCTGCCCTGCAAGCCCAGCTGGAAGGTCTGGAAAACTGGAAAGAATGGCATTTCAAGCCTCATTGCATCTTTGCATCTATTAAGGCTTTACTGTTGATTAGATGCACTTAAGGTTGCTAGTTCTAGTGGCGGGAGTGGTCGGATACAGTTTCACAGAGGTTCCCAAACTGTGGGGCACGCCCCTTAGGGGGGCGCCGTGCAATTGCAGGGGGGCGCAGCTAGCCGTCTGGATGAAAAAAAATAAACATAAATGCTGTATGTGCTGGGTTTTTACCTTAGAATGGCCAACTCTGTCATCCCTGTGTCAATTTGATACAGTAGGGGCTTCCACACTTCCCATATCTGTGTCCTCTGTCACTATTATCAGTAATTAAAACTGTTTCGTCCGTTAACATGTCGTAACCTGTTTTTCTGAGCCGCCTTTAAACGCAACATGAGCGCTATGACACTTGCGCTGGGTTTACACCTGTGCGGCAGTGAAGGAGACCTGATGCTGCTGTGCAGAGATACTCAGGTTTGTTAGAATCATGGCAGCAAAACGCAAAACGGGGGCAACCAGATAATGGCTGCTTAAATTCTGCTCATCATATCTGCATATTCAGATTTTTCCCAATAGAGCTGATTACAAACAGTCTCAACAATTCCACTAAAATTGAATTAAGCTTAATAAAAAGCTGCATCATGTGGTCAGGGCAGAGAGAGCCACTAAAACCAGGCAGTGTGGTTGGATAGAACCACAGATTCCAATCCACAAAACGTAAAACAACATTGCATGTTTTTTTTTTTGTTTTTTTTTTTTTACATTTTTTTATTTTTCTTGCCAGACTTGAATAATTTCACAGTTGGAGGAGGGTTAACCAGGCTCATAGGACTCAATCAGAACCCAGAAGAAAGTATAAAATTAATTCATGAGCATGAAAAATGTCATGTGCAGTTTGAGTAAATTTGACATAAAGCTGACTTAAGAGTCCTGCTTTCCTTCTGGACTTCTGAATGTGTTCTGCTGATGATGACTGCAGATCAAACACCACTGCATGTTCCAGATCCAATGGACTCTTTTTTTGTGTTGTGGACTTTCAGAACTGAAGGAGGCGGCAGAGCGAGTCCAGAACCAGTACCGCTCAGAGAAGCAAAGACGGAAAGAGATGGAGCTGAGAGTCGGCGCTGTGGAAGAGGAATTACAGGACCTGAAGTCTGATAAAGAAAACCTAGGAAGAGTATGTCCAGCTCATGTTTGTCTCAGTGAAAGCAGACAGGAATAACAATCCTCCAATTAATGCCATCAGCCTCCAGTAATTGTCCATTTCAGATTTTTTTCATACCGGTTATGATTTTAATAGTTTTTTCCCCTTTCTTTTCTTGAAAAAAAAAAAATTGAAATGACTGAAAATATTTTCAAAAAGTGGCTATCATCCCTTCTGTGAGTTGTACGGTGGTCTATTAGTATTTTACTTTAATTTTGGGAATTTTTGTCATATTAGCAGAATAAGAATGCAATTTTACCAGACAAAATTTCTTAAAATTATGAGAAAAAATGTTGTAATGAGGGACAAATCATTGATAGTTTCCAGGATCGATGTGAGCAGCTCAGTTTGTGAAGTCCTTTCTTTGAAATTGAATCAGCTGCTTGCACGATCGTCTCAAAGTTCTGCTACTTACAACAATTTAATTATTAAATATTATCTGTAAACCACATACCAAAGTATACCTTCACAAATTGCTCAACATTCCTCATCGTAATTTGTTTTGTTTTGGAGTTCTCATAAAATAACTTTTTTCTTCTTGTATTACAATAAGATTGTGCATTAGTAAAAAGATATCCAAATTTTTCCAAAGATTCCAAAGCATGGTCTTATCGCCCAGCCCTGTAACATCAACTTGTTTCAGGCTGGAGTTTTGGAGATGGGCCGTTCTGGTGAGTGCTTTGCTTCCTTCATGTTCAGGCTCTAGCTGAGAGGAAGAAGAAGTGGCAGGCGGAGCGTCAGCATCGGGATGAGGAGGTGGAGGAGCTGCGGAGGAGCAGCCAGCAGGAGCTGGACAGCCTGCGAACTCAGCTGCGTAAAGCCAGGACCTGCAGCGACTCGGCGGCCTCTGAGCAGGTTCGTCCTGGAGGAGGATCTGCACAAATAGCGAGTCTGAGAGGGACCGTTGGCGGGACCAATGCTTTCAGGTGACCAAAATGCTTCCACTACATTGTTCCACTAAGATGTCCTGATTTATGTCACAGCTGTCACAGCTGCAGGCGGAGCTGGAGGAAGAATGGAGGAAGAAGAGTGAGCAGATGTTGGCCGTAGCTAAAGAGCAGCAGCGCAGGGAGCTGTCTGAGCTAGTGGAGAGTAGGGAAGCGCTTCAGGATCAGCTAACTCGACTGCAAGAAAAGGTGCACATCATATCTATGATGCAGCAATGCTGTTAACAGATAGCTGGCTTTTCTGTTAAATCTCTGAAACTTGGCAGTTTCTGGTTATCTTTCATCTCTGTGTGTTCCCATAAAAAAGTACTCAGCCTTGGAGCAGCATGGAAGCGCTGTGAAGGAACAGCTGGAAAGACAAGTGGCTGAACTGGAGAGGACTGTGGAAGAGCAGCAGAGTTCAAAGGACACAGCAGCAGAGGTGAGGAGTCAAATGAAGCAAACCAGAGTTCACTGCAGGTTTACAGCTGCTCCGACTTCTGTCCTGATGAGACGTCTATAAAGCGCGTCACAATAGTTCTCTGAAAGACCGTCCACTAATAGAAATCCTACATTATTCAGAGGATTCACTGACTATTGCTGCTTTCTTCCATCTCTAAACTGTAGATCACCACTAGCTGTGTTTCCATTAAAAATGTGTGCAAACATTTTCTGAAATTCTGCTACTGTTCAAAAAGCACATTTTTGCTTTTGTGTTTTCCATTTCATGTGTAATGTCAATTTTGCATTTCCATTACACATGAAATGTAATTAAAATCCCATGTGAAAATCACACTGTTCGTGTGATGCGCCATTAAAAATTATGATTGAGACGGATGTAAACTCTCATGAGATGTATATCTATATTTCAGCCACGGTATTAGAGCTCATCAGAAAAGATCAAGCATCTTATTCAGGTGTTGGAGTGACAAGCCCCTTATACTAGGGAGTGGCTACATATATAAGCTGCGTCTTGGGAAAACTGTGGTGTCTGTGTGTGGTGTGGTCACAGAAGACCTATGGTCGGCAAAGTTAATGTTTGAACTGTTCAATGCTGAGAGAAGAGTTAAACTTGGAAATAAATTCTTGTTTAAGCAAGAGAACTTTCTCGTTGGAATGTGATCTAAAACTTGCCTGCAAGATGCCGCTCCTCAATTTATTTTCAAGTTGTCAGTCAAGCACTGCTGCAGTGAGCTCCTAGTGGAGCCAAATAGACTAGTTCCTGCAAATAAGTGCATTGCTGCTGGATACAAACAAGCAGGTGTTCTAATTGCAGTTTTGCGAACCACGCAAGCTAGAGCAACCATCCCTTGTTGGCGCAAAAACATAGAATTACAAAATGTGAGTTTACTTGAAATTTGCATGTTTCCGATTAAGCAAACTTAGTTCCGTAACTTCAATTGGTGCAATTGTGTGGTCAATGTGAACACAGCCACATAAAGCACACTTTATTTATTTAGATGAAGGCCTGTGAGTTGAAGTATGTTAAATTATCAGGTTATGGAGCTGAACATGAGGTTTGTGTTGCTGCAGGTGAAGCGAGTGATGAATGGAGTGTTTCACTCCCTCAGAGCAGAGTTTGACCTCAGTGAGTCCTACAGTGGCCAGACTGTGCTGGGGGTCATCGTTAGCACTATTAAGGTAAACCTTCACTCCAATCTACTAACAAAGATTTTCTGTTGCTCTAAGTGATGGTGGAATGAAACAGACACATTGAAATCAGTTCATACTCCATCCAAATCATTTTCTTTGATATGAACAAAGTTAGGCAAACTAGAACTTATGGTTTATTTCAGAAAGACTGGAGAAGTAAAATCTACCTACTCTATTTTTTAATTTTTATGACGGGATATGAGTTGTTATTTTTGGCAATCTAGTCCACATTAGGGATGATATGGGCTTATAATTTTTAACACAATATTTTGTGGTAGTACTGTGATAATAATTATTGTCTAGGCAATTGCATGTCTGTGAATGCATGGCACAGCAATGAGATCAGCACAAACACTGGTCTTGAGAACCATTCCCAGTTTAAACTGGCTTCTTCATAAAGCCAGTTAAAAAAGTGTCATTTATATGACTAAATTACATTGAATCATATTTTCAAATTCACCAATTACTGATGCTCTTGTGGAGCAAACTGTGGAAGAAAAAGTTTAAAAATAACATTTTTGATGTCTGTTTTTTTTTTTACATTAAAACTGCAGAATGTAACTTTTATAAAGGTTTCTTTTACGAATTAAAACGGTCACCATACTATGACATTATGTTATTAGATTGTCTGTTTCATGCCATACTGTCATGACATATTGACAGGTTCAGCAAATATGTAAACAATTTATATTTTTTTATAAATGTTACACACTGCAGCATTAATGAAAACTTATTGAAAGGAAAAATCTAAATTGTTCTAAAGATTTTCACAACAAATGATAAAAAATGTGAAAAATCCCCACCCATGCTCAGCCCTTACAGTGGCAGTAATGCTCCATTGCGTTGTTCGCCAACTGCCATTAAACAGGAAGTAGAAGAAGAACAAATCACAGCCGCAGACCTAACAGGGTTAAGCTATGACTACTTAACCTTTACAAATGTAAGAACAAAGAAGTTCTCTTAGATCCCTACAGATGTCTCATATTTCAGAGCAAATTACCTAAAGCAGTGGTGTCCAAACATGTTGTCCTAATCTGTCAAATTGAGGGTTAACCAAATGTAATTATTGTATGAGTGAAACCTTCTTTCCTTCATAATGGCTGATTGATGGTTTTTCAGAATGTAACGCTGCAGCTGCTCAGTGGTGCAGATCACTCCTCTCTGAAACCGGATAACAAGGAAGAGGACGATAAAGGCTGTGAAGGGGAGGACAGGAAGCAACTGGAGCACAGCTCTCATGTCCATGTGAACGGGGAACAGGAAGTGAAAGAAGAGACTGTAGAGGAGGAACATGTGGTCAATGCAGATCATCACCAAGACAACGAGGCCCAGATGGTTCAGAAGGTGAAACCAGAGCCGGTATCTACATCTGAGACGTCCAGCCAGGTGGAGGACTCAGAGACTCCGGACACTCTGGACCTCCATCTAGCTTCCGGTGCTGAGCCTGCATCCCAGTATCAAGAACCAGAACCTGCAGTGCAGCAGCACCAGGTGCAGCCGGCTGCCTCTGAGTCATGTACTAAAGACTCAGAGGTGAACCAGTGTGTGAGTGCTGATACTAGACCTGGTGAAAGCCCTCTACCTGAGGAAGAGGAGGAGGCTGCAAGGAGCAGCGAGATGGAAGACGAAGATCAGGTCAGAGAAACACCTGCTGCTCCTCCGAAAGCGTTTGGACCCCCAACTAACCCACCTCCACCTCCAGCTGTTGAACAGAACAGCTCTGCAGACAACAGAAGGTGAGTTGTGGTTTCATTGTCCGATCTCTATGCCCAGAAGTCCTCCGTTACCACAGTCCTAGTCTAAGCCACTTATGGAAAACCACGGACTAGTTGGAGGTAGGGGTTGAACGACTACATATTTTTTAAGGTCGACTACTTCATGATAATAGTCGAGTCGATGTCGACTAGTCGCGATGACGTCATAGTGACGTAAGCGCAACAACTTACAACAACTTGGATGCTTTATGAGCTATTTTCACGGTAAATATTAACCCCTACACCGTCTCCCCTTCTCCCGCTTTTACTGAGTCTATTATGCAGAATTAAAAGAGCAATAGATACATCATTCTTTGTGAGCAGCGGAGAAAATTTCATTGCACAAAGTCGGTCTGACTTTTTTTTTTTTTTCCCCCAACACCGGCTGATACTGATGATCTCTGGATAGTTACTAGTATAGGAGTCAAATTATCACACTGATCACAATGGTGCTTTGGAGCATCACAAACC
>CAEGAF010003663.1:0-38305 GCA_903067075.1 Micropoecilia bifurca
GTGTGTGTGTGTGTGTGTGTGTGTGTGTGTGTGTGTGTGTGTGTGTGTGTGTGTGTGTGTGTGTGTGTGTGTGTGTGCGCGCGCGTGTGACTGAATAAATGGAGGAAATGAGGGAGGAAGTCCTAGTCAAAGAGGATTGTGATGAATGAAGCAAGAAATCTAAACTTTGGCCAAGACAAAAATGGAAAGTTTCCTCAGGAGAAAGAGCGCTGTCTGTGGATGAGTTTTTCAATAAAATGAAGAAAAGATCTTCAGAAATATCTAAATCTTTTGGTAAACCTTAAGTTTTCTGTATTTTTAATGTTTTGACATAAGTTGTTATATCATGACTGTGGTTTGCATGTTTAGGTTTATCAACTTGTTGGAAGGTCAACCTTCACCCAGCCTTGAATTTTTTTTCTGTATTTAATGTTGACCTGATATTTTTTTTATCAACTGTGGCCAGTATCCCGTTCCTGCTAAAGGAAAGCATCCACACAGCATGATGCTGCCACTACTGTGTTTCACTATAAAAATTGTGTGTTTTCTAGGTCATTTCTACTGCTTGTTTTCAACAACATATAGACCAAAAAGAGTTTCATTTTGCTTTTATTTGATAAGTGTACTTTCTTCCACGGTTGATGTTTGTAGCCTACAAAATATTTTTGGAAAGCTACAAAACTAGATTTTTTTTCTTACTTTATTCCAATAATGTTTTTTTCTGTCCATAAAGTACAGATTTATGGAGAGCACCACTAACAGTTGTCCGTTTGCTATATTCTTCCACCTCAGTGTTGATTTCTGCAGCTCCTCCAGAGCCTCTACCCTCTTGATAAACTTTGAAACAGTCAAAGGTTGAATTATAGTTTTTTTTATTTGCTTAAAACATATGTAATCATCAAGCACCCAACAATTAGAGTCTTGTTTGTGCAAATCTGTCACATAAAGTACCAAAAGTACATGTCACAATATGTGAAATAGGTTAGGAGGTAATAATAATACATTAGGGATACACTTTAAACATCATTGCAATTAAATATGCCACAATTCAAATAATGGAGAATTTTTTTTGTGTTCTTCAGTTTCAGTACATTCAATTCTAAACATTTGACTGAACAGGAGTCTGCAGCCGTTACAACCCAGAGAGCCGTTTTATGCTTCGCGCCTCTACGTAAAAATTCTTTGGAGCTACAAATGTTCCTTTACTTTTTGAAAAAGGCAGCTTATATTTTTTGATAAATAGGGAATTTATAGTCAGTCTTTAAAGAATCATCTTATTATTTCTTTTTTCAAGTTTTAAAATAAAAGGAAAAGTATCTTGCAAAATTTCCTTCTATGTGAAGTTTGTAAACTTCTTGAAAAAACACCTGGTTTCCTACTCTGGCAGTAAAAGTAGATAAAATAAATAATACAGGTACTTTTAGTGTCACTCATTTGTGGAAATTCAATACTGTTATTCCACAGAAAAGAAAAATAACTACCAAAATTTTTACTTATTACGTTAATTTATAAAGATTATTTAGTTAATCGTTTTTAGCTAGTTATTAAAGAACCATTGTGGAAAGTCCAGACACTTGAGGTTCCAGAGCCACATGTTGTAAACCCTTTTACTTCTTTTTTTTTTTTTTTTTTTTTTTTACAAATAAAAGTTGTTTACTATAATGTAGCTGTTGTTTGTAATAGAAACCTCCAGTTTCATAGCACTGACAAAAATATTATTGACACTATGGACAAAGAAAGCAGAAATACCACAGCGCGTGCTGATTAGCCTGTGAATATCAAAGAGGCGGGTTAATGTTATTTTTCTGCCAACTATTGGTTGGCGTTTGGTTTGTGTCCCTCATTGGAGGAAAATAGTCTAGGTCGCAAAGTTCCCTCATCTAACTGGTCAAAGCAGTGAGCGGGAACCACTGCTCAAAATTCAAATTTTTAAACGGTGTCCAACTTGGTAGGGTTTAGTTCGGAGTTTCAGTCGTTTAAAAGTTGCTTCTCCAGGTTTAGCCGTATTTTGTTTACACTGTTGTAAACACAAAGTACCGGAAGAATGGCTCAACCACTGAAGGTAACGTTAATGTCACATGTTCTACTTGTATTTTTTTAGTTGCGAGTTTACTGTTACTGAGTGGTTGAAGTTAGCAACCTAGCAACGTGTGTAATTGTTAACGACCCTACCAAGACTTTAGCTCGCAAACTAAAAAGCTACAAATACAAATCATGGAGGGTAGAAGTAAAAAACAGGTAATTTTGATTGTTCCTATATTTTGTGTCGAAGCACATAACATGCACAAAATAACAAGATATCATTTATTTCCTATCGAAAATGTCGCAAATAAGTATTTATTTATTTAGCTAACCGATCTACTTTTGTACGGGTTGGGTAAAATTTGTTACGCATACATTTCTGTTAGTGAAAGTAACATATTAATTTGCTGTTATGAAAGTTGTTAAACTTTTAAATGTAAAGAGCAGATAAACATATTGCGTTAGGGTTAATAAGATAAATATGCTCCACTTTTTTATGAAATTAATAATGCTACCATTTTTGCAACTTTTCGATGCTTTTGAAAGAAATACAGAACAAACCCGTATTTTCAGCATAAAACATTGAATTATTCAAGTAATTCATACGCAGCCCTCCATCAGATATGGGAATTTTTTTTCTTTTGCGTTCCCTCGCAATAATCTACTGATCAGTTCATGCGGCATGATTGAAAACTGTAAGCCTTTCTTACGGTGGCCGCCGTAATTTCTACTTTAATACAAGCTTATGTAAGGTTTATCCATGGAGTATTGCGTTATTATTGCGGGGTAATAAGTAATCTGATTGTGTCTATTGTTTTCGTCTGAAGGGTTTAAAGGGCTGCTTTCAGTGCCGTTCCATCTTAACCTTAACAGACAGAAACATCCAGTAAATAAATCGATTTTCAATCAGATTAAATGTGTGGATATAATCAATTTAGACAAACTTTATGGCGTGTCCTGCAGGCCTGTTTGGAAAATAAGCCGCTGGAAAAGACAAAGAAGGATCCGGGGCGACTGTCGGTGGAGAGGATCTACCAGAAGAAGACGCAGCTGGAGCACATTCTGCTCAGGCCAGACACATACATAGGCTCTGTAGAGCCTGTCAGCCAAGTAAGAAATCACCTCACTGTTTCCCAAGATTTTGTGTGTTGTCACTTTTGGCGCTGCAGGAGGTTGATTGAGCGCGTGCACTTTGCTGTTATCCCTAATTGGCATCTTTCTCCAGCAAATGTGGGTGTTTGACGAGGATGTAGGTCTGAACTGTCGCGACGTGACGTTTGTTCCTGGGCTCTACAAGATTTTTGATGAGATACTGGGTGAGTGATTAGCATTTACAACTTTAAAAAGAAGAGCAACATCAATCATCCCATGTTGTGTTCCCTTTTCTTTATTAAAGTTTTTCTTTTTCTCCTGATAGTAAATGCAGCCGACAATAAGCAAAGGGACAAGAGCATGTCCTGCATCCGAGTCAACATCGACGTGTGAGTTATCTCTGCTCATCAGTTTACACTGCAGCTCAGTTCCTCACAGAGACGTTGGATGGTAACGTGCGTTTCTTTGTAGGGAGAACAACACCATCAGCGTGTGGAATAACGGGAAGGGGATCCCTGTGGTGGAGCACAAGGTGGAGAAGGTCTACGTGCCTGCGCTCATCTTCGGGCAGCTCCTCACATCCAGTAACTATGACGACAACGAGAAGAAGGTCACTGGTGAGGCTGATTGTGTTGTGTTTATTGTTTTAGATTAGGCCAGCAAACTTTGCTGGACGATAAGTTGTCCCAGAAGGTATTGTGATAAATATTATTGTTTTGAGACCATTTCCAAATTATATGATGGCCTAATACTGCAGGTACGCAACTTCAATTTCCAATGCACATGTAACCCTGGAACAGGAAGATATTTTAAATATCCAAAATAAATAAACCAAACACCCAAAATGACTAATAAAATAAATACTAAAATCTGTGCATAAAGGTTTCCTTAAAAAATTGAACTAGTTGAGACCAAATCACCAAACTGAAGACTTGTGTCATCCATGTTTTGGTAGACAGAGAGAAATGTACATGGAGTTAATCCGACTCGTTTTAATTTATTTTGCAATTAATCGATTTATTTCCAACATCCAAGTTTTTGGAAAAACAATAATGCTGGAAAAAAAATGTCCTCCTTGTTTTTATGTAGGTGGCCGTAACGGATACGGCGCCAAACTTTGCAATATCTTCAGTTCAAAGTTCTCCGTGGAGACGGCTTGTAAGGAGTCCAAGAAGGTTTTCAAGCAGGTGGGAGGAGCTACGAGTTCTACTGATCTGTTTATTCTAAAAGGAGAAAATTCAGTTTAACATCAGTAATCTGTTACTACAGACCTGGTACGACAACATGGGCAGAGCGGGAGACGCCAGCATCAAACCTTTTCAAGGAGAGGAGTACACTTGCATCACCTTCAGGCCGGACCTGGCCAAGTTTAAGATGAGCATCCTGGACAAAGACACGGTGGCTCTGATGACCAGGAGAGCGTATGACATCGCTGGCTCCTGCAAAGGAGTCAAAGTGTTCTTCAACGGCAAGAGGCTGCCTGTAAGTCCCTGCTGGTTCAGGTTCCCCCTGCATGGTGTTTAATTTGACTAGTTTCAGGTCAGAATTTAGGAAGATTTTGACTTGAATTTGAAAACAAGTAACTTTTATGCATCTTCCTGTGGACTGTCTCCTCAAAAGCCAACTTTAACTTAGGTTAACTGATGTAAAAATATGTCAGGTTAAAACGAAATCAACATTTCTTGTTTTGTAGAGTTCCTGGCTACTCTTTAATTCTGTATATGGCTACAGGCCATATACAGAATTAACCCTGGAACAGGGTTAATTCTAGAGTCTTTACTCTAGAATTACTCTGTGCCTCATAACTTCGGTCAAAACTACTAAAGAATTTAACAGTATTTTAAAATGTAAAAGTAATCATGCTATGAATGCTATCTTTAACAGTTTTTCTTGGGTGTTTTTGTGCAATATATTCACAACATTTTCCCAAAGAATAACATTAATAATGTAAGTGTAAATATTTGTTATGACAAACTTTTCTTTCTTTTTTCACTGAGGTTCAACAGTTTACAAAAATGTAACACCTCATTGACAAAACTGTTTATTAAATTCCAGAGCAAAATATATTATACCACAGATTATTAGGGTATTGCTAAGATGATAAAATAACAAAAATACAGTCAAAATATTAAGAGAATAAAATTGGAAGCCTACAAAATAAAGTCTTGTTTTGACTTTATTCTTCTTGAGATTTGATGTTTTTATCCTTGTAATTTACATTTTTTTTCTTAGTATGGTCCTAATATTCCATCATAATAATAAACCCAAAAATGAAATAGTTTAAAAATCTGAACAAATATCCTATAGCAGGTCTTATAGAGACAAGCTTTTCCTCATTGATGAGTCATGTTGCTTTTGTGTGTCTAAACAAATGCTGTTGAGCTGGAGAGAAAGCAAACATGGCTGTTGATTATTGATGAGGTTTCTAACCCATGTTCTAGAATATTGGATTTGATTAGACCATTTTTAAAGTCTGAATATGGAGGGAAAAAAGGAAACCTTGAGTTATAGAGTTGAATTTCTTCAAAACACGGTCCTTTGTATATTCCTTTAATATCAGACTGTGTCCATTATCTTTGATATGAGGCAATGAATCTTGAGTTTTTGTCAGTAGTTTAAGGATAAATACAAAATCATAAAATAAAATCTTTCTCTCTGGCATCTTTGGCCTCTAGATGCCCTTAGATCAAAGCATTTTTATATTGTTTCCTGCTGTTCCGCTCCAGGTATCAGGTTTTCGCAGCTATGTGGACATGTATGTGAAGGACAAGGTGGACGAGCTGGGCAGTCCCCTCTCTGTGGTCCATGAGGTGGTCAATGAGCGCTGGGAGGTTTGCCTCACCACGAGTGAGAGAGGCTTCCAGCAAGTTAGCTTCGTCAACAGTATTGCTACCACAAAGGTATTGCCTCATATTCATAACTTCATCATCAGCTGTAAGATTGTTGATGTTCTTTGTTTTATTTGTAAAAATGTGTAGCTGAACTAACTGGCTGTGTTTTGGTAGCTAAGTTCAGATCTGGCTGCTCTCCAGAACTCTCATTTCTGACTGAAAACATTTCTCATGTTAATATGCTGATTGTTTCCTTTGGCTCTCAGGGAGGCAGACACACGGACTATGTGGCTGACCAGCTGGTTGGAAAACTCATCGAAGTGGTGAAAAAGAAAAATAAAGCTGGTGTGACTGTCAAGCCTTTCCAGGTATTTCGATTAGCATTTTCTGTATTAATATTTTTCTTGTAAAAAAGACAAGTTTTCCATGGACTCGCATTGTTTCAAATTTTACCTTGTACTTTAAATCCAGTCCTTCCTGTTTCTCCTTCTTTAGATAAAATCAAACAAGTTGATGTAGGGCTAGAAAAGTAATCAGTAACAATATATATATGGACATGTGATCAATATCAATAGATGATACTTTGTACATGTGATAGAATTTCCAATGTTTTTGCTGAACTCCAATCAAGACCCATACAGCATTGTATACATGCAAGGCTGGTGACATCCACTCACTCACTCTTTAGTTACCTAGCAACAACCTGTTGAGTAACTTGCTGCAGCAGCAGTTTAAGGTTTTGCCATCCTGTCTCATAAGTGCTTAAAAAAAACTGGATAAACCAGGAAGAGGAATGTCACCAGTTTGGCAGTATTTCAGATATTTAAAATAAAAAATCTAGTGAACAATTATAAATATAAACCGATGTGAAACACATGTCATGATGCATGTTTTTACCCTATATTGTTGAAAATATTTTTCTTTAGTTGCAAATGCTACAAATGATCAAATTGACCATGAATAAATGCTGATTTATTTTAGGCAATAAAGTGTTTATTAAAAAAAAGGAATTTAGTTATTATTTTTCTGTTTTTCTAACCTTTTATATAATAAGCTCATGTAGTTGATTGAGATTTTTATTGTGCCAATTTTATTTGCTTAGAATAATTGCTAGCTATCGGTTGATAAAATAATCATCAGCTGCAGCCTCATTTCTTACATGTCTTTGTCTTTCTAGGTCAAAAACCACATGTGGCTGTTTGTCAACTGCCTGATCGAAAACCCCACTTTTGACTCTCAGACGAAGGAGAATATGACTCTACAGCAGAAGAAGTTTGGCTCCACTTGTCCACTGGGTGACAAGTTCATAAAACAGGTGCTGGTTTAACAAAGCGGTTTGTGTAGAACTTGGATATCCGTCTGTCTCTAAACGCTCCCTTTTCATTTGTCCTCGTAGGTCACAGGATGTGGGATTGTGGAAAGCATCATGAACTGGGTGAAATTCAAAGCACAGACTCAGCTCAATAAGAAATGCTCAGCAGTGAAGCACACCAAGATCAAAGGAGTCCCGAAACTGGACGACGCCAACGATGCAGGTAATGTCTCTCACCTCTGTTATCATTTAAAAAGAAAGAAAACTGAAACTGCAGCCATTCAGTGTTAACTGTTTTCTGACAGGTGGGAAAAACTCCATCGGCTGCACATTGATCCTTACTGAGGGAGACTCAGCCAAGACGCTGGCTGTGTCTGGGCTGGGAGTGGTGGGACGGGACCGCTTCGGTGTGTTCCCCCTCAGGGGAAAGATGCTCAACGTCCGGGAGGCTTCTCACAAACAGGTGGCGCTTCACAGCAGGAAGTTCAGACCAGAGGTGGTAGAGAGTCAAAGGGGCAGTGTTATGTAACTTTGCATCCTCCATCAAAAACACGCCTTTAATCTCCTGTGGCAACCGCTCAGCTATGAAAAACAGCTGGGAAGACCTAGTGCCTCCTTCAAGGCAAAGCTGCAGTTTCCAAGCTTTTGAGCTTCTCTCTCCTTCAACCCCCTCACTCAGCTCCTTCAGACTAGCCAGCAGCAATTAGCAAACCCCTGGTGGAAGTGTTCATCTGCTGAGCTCATTATAGGAGCTGCTTCTCAGTGCAACGTTGGTAAAAACGTTAAGGGGTTAATAGAGGAGTGTTGCTGTGATGACTTCCTGTAGGTAGAGCATGTTTTTTTTTTTAAAGAGACAGATGCTCAATGTCAAGGCGTTTAAATTACAAAGTCGATTTTAATTTTAATGTACAGCATTTTTATAACAACTGAAGGTAACATAGTGCCATTTTATAGCATAATCAATTAACTATGTGAATTTAAAGCACATAATGCTGCCCCTTTGAAAGTTTTTGGTGAATTACGTTTGTGGCATTCAAAGTTTGAAAACATTCACTGGTTTCATCTGAAAAACCAAGTCTAGCATGGAGAACTGAGGATAACTTTCTTTTTGTCGTCTTCTTCCTCAGATTATGGAAAATGCTGAAATCAACAATATCATCAAGATCCTCGGTCTTCAGTACAAGAAAAACTACAGTGACCCAGAATCCCTGAAGACGCTACGTTACGGGAAGATTATGATCATGACAGATCAGGTGACCTAGCATATTATTCATTTTTTTATGTCCAGACTTTATTTCCTGGCTCATGTCAGCATAATAAATTAAAATCTTAAAAAAAAATCTTTTCATTAATTTGCCTTTTTATTTGTCCATCTATTCTTTAATGAATTTGTCCGTCATTCCCTTTGTCCGTCTTGTATTTACTCAATCTGTCTGTGGTGTAAGCTATGAACTGCCAACTGATACCCAATAGAAGCAACAATATGTAGACTTATTATAAACACAGAGAGCTGTGGTCCGATTATCCTTACTGTATGTTTACACCAACATTAACAGGACTCTGTAAAATCTAAAAGCTATGAAAAGTTAGCAGAACCATTGACATCAGTTTCCACATATCTTTACAGTGTGACTGAATTGTATTTGTTGTTTTGACAGGATCAAGATGGATCCCACATTAAGGGCTTGTTGATCAACTTCATCCATCACAACTGGCCGTCGCTGCTTCGCCACAACTTTCTAGAAGAGTTCATCACACCCATCATCAAGGTAAATGGACTCAAGATTAGGGCTGAAGCAATTAATCATGAAGAGTCGATTATCAAAATAATCCTCAATGCATTTAGCAATTAATTAATTGTTTGCTGTAGTAAACAGACTACAAAATGGCTGAAAATATGACAGTAATTAAGCAAAAACAGTACAAAACATGTAAATATGTTTTACATTTAACAGAAAAAACTGTCTGTAAATGCATTCTACCCAGAACTCATCAAATGCTAGTTTTAACTTCACCTGGTTCAAATTCTGTTAAAAAAAAGACAAGAAAAAATCTCCTATTAACCACTTTTGCTGTTCAGTTATTAATCTGTCAACAGGTTAGCACTGTGGTATGTTGATGTCAAGTCTAACAGAAAGGCCTAAACTTTTCAAATGTTAGAAATATTTTTTATCTGTACAAATGATCAAGCACTCACTAAAGGAATGCTGTTGTTGCATTTTAGGGAATACAAATATTTTATTGTTTAAAAAAAGAGGGGCCTAAATGAAAAATATGACTAATGTTCCAACTTTTTGTATCCAATTAGTTGTCAAAATAATAAATGACTAAAATGATCATCAGTTACAGACCCACACATGTAATTGTTCCAGTTTTAGTTGTTTTAAGTTGAATAACTTTCAGTTGAAGCTCACAATTTTGAGTTTCAGTGGAGTTTATCCACTGAAACTCAAGGATTTCATAAGGCCCACCATGTTTGTAACAACAGTGCCCCCTAGTGTCCAAAGCGGTATAGGATACATTTTTTTAGTAACATTTGTTTTCCATTTTGTACTTTTGTCCAGTTTTCCTGAACAGAATCATTTTCCATTCCTTTAGGTATCTTTCAAGAAAAGCCAGCTGTCCTTCTACAGCATCCCTGAATTCAACGCATGGAAGGAGAGCCAGCCTAACCACAGATCCTGGAAAATCAAATACTACAAAGGTTTGTTCCAAACCCCTGTGTGGTAGTAGAACACAGACAAGTAAGCAGTGCAGTTATTGTCAAGAATACAGTTTCTGGCTGTTGACTCTGTTTTATTTCTATAACTTCTTTTGTTGTGCTGCATAATCCCTCCAGGTTTGGGAACCAGCACATCACAGGAAGCCAAGGAGTACTTCTTGGATATGCAGAGACATCGTATCCCCTTTAAGTACTCAGGCCCTGCAGACGACGAAGCTATCTCCCTGGTAAGATCTTCCTCATCTGTCTCTGAGATGCTGATAGATGTAACTAATAGTTTTTCTGATATTTGATGGATTGACATTGTTTGATAGGCCTTTAGCAAGAAGAAGGTGGATGAGAGAAAAGAATGGCTCACCAACTTCATGAACAACAGGCGGCAGCGCAGGGAGCACAACCTTCCAGAGGTAAAGACCAAATGGCTTAATAAACTTACTACTTTAGATATTTAAAATGAAACATCACACGTCTACCTGGTTTCCAGGACTACCTGTATGGTCAGTCAACAAAGTCCTTGTCCTACAATGACTTCGTCAACAAGGAGCTCGTTCTTTTTTCCAACTCTGACAATGAGAGGTCCATTCCTTGCTTGGTGGATGGTAAGTGGAATTATTTCTGTGCTTTAAAAACAAACCTGACTTCAGTTCAGTAGGTTGGTGTAACATGATGGTGTTCTGCGTGTTAAAGGGTTGAAACCAGGACAGAGGAAGGTGCTGTACTGCTGCTTTAAGAGGAATGATAAGCGGGAGGTGAAGGTGGCCCAGCTGGCCGGCTCAGTGGCTGAGATGTCAGCCTACCACCATGGGGAGGTGAGAGACTGTAAATCAGATAACCTGTGTTAAACGGACGGCAGAGTCTGGCGACGACAGGCGCTTAAATTCCTTAACAAAAGTATGTTTTTATCTTTTTTAATCTTCCCCCCAGCCCCCTAAACTCTTTCTCTTTCTTACTATTTATTCAATGTCACATGCTGTTCTAATTATGAAAAGGACCTTGAAATGCCTTGCCGCCGAAATGTGCTATGCAAATAAAATTTGATTGATTGATTGATTACAATAAATCAATTTGACCAATTAATCACATTTTAGGTTTAAGATTTCATTTTTGGAAAATATGGAAATTTGGGTTTCTATAGTCCAAAGTGACGGCTGACATCTTTTTTTGACACACGTTTTAAAACTTCTATTTATTTGAAATTTGAAATTACAAATTTGTCATTTGTAATTTTGAATTTTAGAACCAAAAGTGAGAAAAAAAGTAGATTAAAATTAGATCTGGTATGAAAATAAATCTGCAATTTTTATTTTTAAGCCTTATCGGCCTAACCTCCATTATCAAATATTATTTGGTTTAAAGAATAATTCTTTAAAAGAGGTCATTGATCATAGTTCATTATTTTCAGCTTGAAATAGATTTTTATTTGACCTGCTTTACATTGTGATCAGCTTTGATTTTAATTAAAAGTTCATTCTTATTTCCAGGTATCTCTGATGATGACCATCGTCGGTTTAGCCCAGAACTTTGTGGGCAGCAACAACATGAACCTGCTGCAGCCTCTGGGACAGTTTGGAACCAGGCTGCACGGCGGCAAGGACTCAGCCAGCCCTCGATACATCTTCACCATGCTCAGGTCCCAACACGCTTTCACCAGCTCCAAGTCGAAGACGCTCCGGGTCGTTACTTACAACGTGACACTAATGTCTGGTCTTTTTTCTGTTTTTAGCCCCTTGGCTCGCCTCGTTTTCCCAGCAGTGGACGACAACCTGCTCAAGTACAACTACGACGATAATCAGCGTGTTGAGCCCGAGTGGTACATTCCCATCATCCCCACCGTGCTGATTAATGGTTCTGAAGGGATCGGTACCGGCTGGGCCAGCAAGATCACCAACTACGACATCCGGGAGATCATCAGCAACATCCACCGGATGCTCAACGGCCAGGAACCGTTGCCCATGGTGAGAAGAGGGAGTGGGGGTTCAGAGATACAGGGGAAAAAATTCATTTTATATATATACATATATAAAAAACTGAAGGAATTTGAGACAGTATGGAAACTTATAGAATTAGTTTTAAATAAATGGCCTGTGTTTTCATTGTCTTTTCTTTGACAGTAATGTAATTTAAGCTAGACTGTTTTGAATAGAAAAATTGGTTTCTGAATTGAAAATAATTTCAGAATCAAATTGAATCGCTAGACACCGAAAGACTCGCATCTCTAAATGTCACACCTGGAGCTCAAAACCGATGAATTCATTGTTCTTTCTCTCCCCTAGCTTCCAAACTACAAGAACTTCAAAGGCACGATCGAGCAGGTGATGGATAACCAGTACATGAACAGTGGAGAGGTGTCCATCATTGATTCCACCACCATCGAGATCTCTGAGTTGCCTGTCAAAACCTGGACCCAGGTCAGTCGTTTTAAACCCAGACATGTTAAAGACCTGCTTAGTGGAAGTGTTCTTTGTTTGGAACGTCGAGTTTGTTTTACTGAACGTTGTGCATCATGCGTTAGACCTACAAGGAGAACGTTCTGGAGCCGATGTTGAACGGAACAGAGAAGGTTCCTCCTCTGATCACCGACTATAAGGACTATCACACTGACACCACAGTCCGCTTTGTCATCAAAATGTCTGAGGAGAAGCTGAGGGAGGCGGAGGCTGCCGGCCTCCACAAAGTCTTCAAGCTGCAGAGCCCTCTCACCTGCAACTCCATGGTAACGGCTGCAGCTTAAGGTCACGCACCCACAACACATGACTACAGATACAAATACTTAAATCAATTTTGCATATGTCACCCATTTTAGGTTCTGTTTGACCATGTGGGCAGCTTGAAGAAGTACGAGTCTGTTCAGGATATCCTCAAAGACTTTTTTGAGTTGAGGATGAAATACTATGTCCTGAGGAAGGACTGGTTGGCCGGGATGCTCGGAGCAGAAAGCGCCAAACTGTCAAACCAGGCTCGTTTCATCCTGGAGAAAATTCAGGGCACCTTGGTCATTGGTATGTTGTACGTTTGACATTTAAAGTGAGCTTTTTTTTTGAGCTTTACACAATGTCATTATGTTATTCTCTCATTAAAAACATCTGGCTTTTTAATATAAATTCTTGCTTTGTAGCAGTGGATGTCCAAACAGATGTGAAGGATGATCAATACCATTGATTTTTACAAGAAAACAAATGACTAAAAACAGAAATGCAAGGTTTTAATTGTTTGTATTTCAGTTAACAGTAAAAAGGTTTTAGCAGGTTATTGGTAATTCTGCTTTTAACTTCAGGGTGACACTCTCTAAATATCTTAAATCCATGTACCTAATATTAATATTAAAGGCCTTAAAATGTCTTGAATTCAGTGAACAAGCTGGCCTTAAATGAATAAATCACAGGTCTTAAATTTTGTTGTGGCAGAACTATTTAGTCACCCCCCTTTGTCCCCCACCATGCATATTATAAGCATGGTGGGAAGGGGGGGAGTGTTGTGCGCACGACACCCTCACCGCCACACCATGCATATTATAAGCATGGTGTGCCGCCATGCTTATAATACATTGGGGGAAACCCTGTATTAATTTATTTGTGATTTTCTTTTGTACATTTCTGCTGTGGTACAGGTCAAAATCCCTTCATAACAGCCTCAAGACATTTTACATTTCATTTGGTGAACCCTGAACTCATTCTGATTCCCTCTCATCTTGTAGAAAACAAGCCTAAAAAGGAACTGATTCGCATGCTTCAGGAAATGGGCTACGACTCGGACCCAGTTAAAGCTTGGAAACAGGCTCAGGAAAAGGTAGGACCCTTTCTAAAGAAATATTTAACTGACGCAACAAGACTGTCAAACCTGCACTGTATTATCTTTATTCAATTTGGGGGTTTTTAGAATGAGGAGGAGTTGAAGGACGAAGACGAGGAAGGAGCAGAAAAAGAGGATGACAGTGGACCCGACTACAACTACCTGCTGAACATGCCCATGTGGTTCCTCACCAAGGAGAAGAAGGAGGAGCTGTGCCGACAGAGGGATGCTAAGGTGACTACATTACTAAGCTCATAAACATGGGTGTCCCACACGGCTGGGTTCTTGGACCATTACTGTTTGCAGACAGCCAGTATGCAGTGATGTGGACATGATGTGACCAGTGTAGCTGCTAAATTAACTGGTGTCATGGTAAACATATTTGGAGTCAATAGCCAGTTTTTGAAGGACAGTTTTGTTTACAGATCTCATTCATTTTATTTGTTGTTTCTGTTGTCTTTGCTTAATTATTTTGGATATTTAAAATGTCTTCCAGTTCCAGTGTTAAATGTTCCTTAGTTTAAAGTTTACTGATTTTTGAGAACGTGTTCTCCCATTATCATTAAATTACTTGAAAATGCTCTCAAAACTACAATATTGTAGTTTACTGCAGTAACCTCTGGGACAATTTATCATCCACCAAAATTTATACTGAAGGCCTATTTATGTCGAAATAATCTTATGACAATACAGTGATTGTATATCGGTTTTGATATTTGACTGTTTTATTACTCACCTGCTAACAGACTACAGATGGAAACTAGCTTCAGCTAAATCTGGTGCAAAACAAAGTGTTTTCAGCACAAGGTCCCCGTTTTAAATTAACTTTAAAAAATAAAACTAAAACTTTGATCTTCATGATGCAATCCTGTAAAAACCGACTGAAACCTAGAAGACTGTATTGGTTAGTTTAGCTAAGTTTAGATTGTGTCCCACACAGATGACTGAGCTGAACACCCTGAAGAAAAAGAGCCCAGAAGACCTATGGAGGGAGGACCTGGCTGCGTTCTCAGAGGAGCTGGAGGTATTTCTGCCTGCTCCTACACATGAATAGTTTTCAGTTTGGTCTAGTAACTCTGGTTTTAATCGTTGCTTAGCGCATTGAGGCCAAAGAGAAGGAGAGCAACAGCATCCCAGTGAAGGGGGCCGGCAAAGGTAAAGCTGTGAAGGTGAAGAAGGAGACGCTGCCCACACCGCGGGGCCGGCGGGTCGTTCCCCACATCACCAGCACGATGAAGGCCGAGGCCAACAGGAAGGCTGACTTGAAGAAAGGAGAGGGCAGGAGAGGCAGGAAAGTCAAGGTTAGCTACTGCTGGACTGCTGCTCTGGTGGTTATTACAGCTGCTGGAGTCCAACTCATTTCGTTATTCCTTCATCTTGGTGACAGACTGAAGATGTGGTGATGCAGATGGAATTTGATGAGGTGGAGCCAGAGGAAATGGGTTTGGTGTCACGGCTGGCCAAGAAACCCAAGCCAGAGCCCAAAGAGAGAGGTGAGGAGAACTGTGTTCACTTTGCTAGCAGAGATCCACTGAAGCAGCTTTCTGAGAGGTCTCACTTGTTGCTTCCATTTTTAAACATACATTAGTTTACTCGATCAAAGTAGTATGTTTAATTTCAACTTAAACAAAAATCTTGATATTTGCACACATTGAATTCATCAAATCTAGATGGACAATAAATCAACAATATATATCTTGATATAGTCGTAAAATGTTAAAAAATGTATTGAATTCACGAAAGACTGAATATGATGCAAAGTTTTAGTTTTGACCCCTTTAGTTGACAGGATACTTCACATTTTGACCTGATTGAACATATGGAGCTTAGAAAAAAGCTAAGTAACTCTGATAATCTATGGTTAATCTATTTTCACATCTGTTTATCAATATATATGCAATTTAACGTTGTGCAATAAAATATCAAAACAGATATAACATATTACAAGTATATGTCAATACAATGCATGGCAGTTCTCATTTTAACCATATTCAGTGTTTTCTAAATGGTGAAACTAGAGAAAAAAAATACCAGGATCAAAGTTTCCAGACATTTGGTGTTGAGAGCAAAGCAATGATTTTGTTGATTTTTCTATTTTATACTGTAACCATGGATACAAACGTCTCTGAGAACTCCAACCTTCTGTTTATAAGTTAATCAGACATGTTTATAAATAACGTCCATGGTAATTACTGGGATATGTAGTTGTGGCTACATCGTCCTATTATGACAGTTTCATGCTTCAACAAGGTTCCCAGAGCATTTAGAAGAAAAAACCAGCATCCGTCATGCTTGGGAGGGTTTTTTGACTTGTATAATTTTTAAGGAATAAATGGGTTGAAGTCGACCCACAAATGTTACTCCTCTCTTTCATCTTGTGATATAGCAACAAACCCATAAGGGTTGTGGAACTGGTGATCCAGGACTGTTGAAATATGATCCTCCAGTGTCTGACCTGAGAAATATTCTGCTCAGTAGAATCACATGCTGATGAAACCAGTCAGCCCCATTCAGACCTGTCACTAACAACAGTTGTCTCCAGGCACCATCCACATACTCACAATGCACTGAAAACAATTTTATTCATGTATGAAGTTGTAAAATAAAACTTCTAAAGAAAATGAAATCAACCAGTTACTCTGATGAATCTCAGCTACGCTGGTCTGTGGAATAATAACAAAACTCAAATGATTTAAAGTGTCTGCAGGGCTTCAGGGACTTTTGTTTACATCATGTTGATTGTCTCTCTGAAGTGGCTGTGTGTGTGTTTGCATGTTAATCAGGCAGCTAAGATCTAGTTACCCTGGAGATTCTGGGTGCCAAGTTTGAATTGTAGTTGAACTTCCAATGGAATCAGCAACATGCACACGTTTATATTGATTGGATCAAAGCTCATGGTTCTAATAAAGTTTATCAGCAACCAGTTGGAAATACAATGTCATCTGTTTATGGTGAAAAGAAATTGGTCAGTATTATGTAAAATTGATTTATCTTTGCTTGTAATGTAATTCCCTCGTCCAAACGCATACCTAGAGAATGTGCCTTGATGCTGTCATGCATGTTGGAGAAATCCTTTCATCTCCATGGCAACTATTTAAATGTTCAAACGCCTGGGTGGACCTAGTTCTGCCTTCAAGGAGAACTTCTTCTTCAGAGCAGCAGATTTCAAGCTTCTGCCTCACACAGCAACCTTTCCCTGTTTGTCTCCCATTCAGCTCCTTCAGACTAACCACTAGACACCTGGTGGAATGGTACATTTGTTGAGCTTGTTATAGGAGCTATTTCTCATAGCAACACTGATAAAAACATTAAAGGGTTAATAGAGGAGCCATGTTGCGATGACTTCCTGAAGGCGGAGTTTCAGAAAGAGCAGGAGCTTCTTAAAGAGACAGAGACCCAATTTCAATGTGTTAAGTTACAAAGACAACTTTTGTCATATATGATATACAGTATTTGTTTTATAAAACCTGAAGTTGACACAGCTACTTAATTGGGCTGTAAAATGGTGCCTGGAAAATGCACAATTATAATAATAATAAACTTTATTGTCATTATAGAAACCTTGCAATAAAATTACATGGATTATAATAAAGTACTGCCCTTAAACGGATTGGTTTGGGGTGTTTTTTTTTTTTCACTCCACTTCCTACTGAAGAAATTCAAAACTAGGTTTTCTCTATTTTATTTTTTTTAAAGTTTTTAGGTTTATTTTAAGGCTTTCACATCTGGACCAGGAACACTAACAGATGTCTGTTTCTTGAGGAAACGTGTCATCACACTTTGTCTTGAGCCCTTTGTTTTTATTTGCATGTAAAGCAGGTAGCTGTGGCATGTCATCCATTTACAATGCCTGGTTTTATCTTTATTATTGAGGTGTACTTTAAGTAGAGTTGCACAATATGCTCATTAAAGCTGGTTCCTAACGGCTCCTTACTGCGATGAGCACTTTTACTCTTCGCTGTTACAAAAGTGCCCTGAAGGACGATGACACAAAAACCATTTGAAGCTACAGCTGTGCTTGAAGGGTTAATCTCAGCCAACAGAACTAATTATCTTAAGGAACTATCGTTTAGTCGGTTCTTATGCTGTTACATCACAACTTGAGCAACTTGAACCAAAAACTGAACCTACAGACTTCCTGTGTGGTCCACAGATCAACTTCAGAAACACTCTGTAAATGTCTCCTGACCAAAACCTAACAGCTAACATTTCCAAAGGTAAAAAGTAACAAGTAATACTTTAAATGGCTCACTATGAAAACGCTTTCATAAGCAAAAACTGAGAACACGAGGAAATGAAGGAAATGATTGATCATTTCCTCGTGTTACTTCTGACGTAGGGATACGTGATGCAACACTTTTAATTACATCTATATGTAAATACTGTCATGTTTTTATTAAAATGTAAAACAAATTTTCTTCCAGCCACATCAAAGGTTGTTAAGCAGACCACTCTTCAGTTCAAGACGGTCACCAAGAAGCCAAAGAAGAATCCATGGTCAGATGATGAGTCTGAAGGCTTGTCAGGAAGTGACATGGAGACAGAGGAAGCGGCGGCCCCCAGGGAGCGCATAGAACGTAAAACTAAAGGTGAATCTCCTTCATTATGTTTCCCAGCATCCCTCACTGACAGCTTAGCCCCTCTAGATCCCAATCGCCACAAGAATGTAGTCGGTGTTTATTGTTATCTCCAACCGCCTGCAGCAGAGGCTGTTCCTAACCTTAACAGTCATTTCTAGACCTTGTTTAGAATATTTCTGTAAATGAGTTTGTTTCTAAACTCTCCCTCTCCTCTGTTACGCAACGCTCCAGCCCCGGTGAAGTACAGCCTGTCGGACAGTGAAGATGAATTTGATGACTGGGGAAAGAAGAGTTCCCCAAAGAGGAAGTCTGTTATCAGTGATGAGGATTCGAGCTTCGCCCTGGGGCCCAGCACCGTGTCGGACAGCGACGTCGGCTCCCCGGCCCCCCCTCCCAAAGCTCCAGAACCAGTGTATGCAGGAAGGACCAGCTGACACTTTCACATACACAAATTTTAGCCCTCCTATCTCACCTGTAGTCTTGCCTCTCTCTCTTTTTTGTGTGTGTTTTTAGGAAGAAGACAGTAAAGAGCAAAACGACGATTAAAAAGACAGAAATCAACTCATCTGGTAAGAACCTGTCTGCTACTTTTGGCTGGTGTTGAGCTAAAGATGTGAAGGTGAATTGTTTCATCCTGGTTGGATTTCAGTTTCCTCTGATGATGCGGCTCCTCCAGCATCCAAACCTCCAGCTCAACGAAAACCCAAAGAGACGGCAGCCAAAAAAGCTCCAGCCAAGAAACCCACTGCCTCCAAGAAGACATCAGGTACAGCAGAGAACGCTCAGTTCATACATCCCACCATCATGTCACTACAGATACAAGTTATTGATTAATATTTATTGTTTGCATTTATTATCACCTATTGAACTTGTTTACATTTTGTCACATTACAACAACCAAATCCTGTTTTGTTTTGGGGTTTTTTTTACTGGAATTTCATGCCGTGAACTGTTGGTTTAAATTCAGAACTTGAATCCTCATTGATCAGTTTAAACATCATGATTCCCTTTTTTTCCCCCCCAGATGAAAAGCAGCCTTCTATTCTAGATGCTCTCTCCAAGACCGCTTCCAAAAAGATTCCCACTTTTGGCTCCAGTGACTCGGACAATGAAGAGAGCATTCCAACAAAAAAGCAAAGCAAAGCCACTGTGAAGCGGAAGCAGGTGATCAGTGACGAGTCAGACAGCAGCTCAGGCAACCTCATGTCGCGTCTCAAGGCTAAACCTCAGGCTGCTGTGAAGGTTGGTCTCTTAACAAAAAGCTCTTAATTTCTACTTCAACTCATTATTGCAAAAGTTAACCATCTAAATATTTTTTTGTAGAAATCAAGGAAGTGGATGGAAGATGACATCTTCCAGGTTTCAGACCAAGAGGAAGAGGCTCTTGTTGCCGTGGCACCTCGGGATAAACCCTCGCGTGCTCGGAAACCCGTCACCTACAACATGGACTCAGACTCCGATGAAGACTTTTAAACGTTTTTAAGATTTTCTTTTTATATAACACACAGCTTAGTTAAACATTTCAAGCTTTTGAGCACTGTTTGAGAAACTCGTATCTCCTCTCTAAGTGACTGTAGTTCATAGAGTTAAAATTTTTATAGATGGTTTTTTTCTGAAAGATTTCTAGTTTTGAAGTTACTAAAATTGTTCGACTGTTCCAATTTGTTCTGTTATGTTTGTTCTGTTAAATATTCTTGTAAATATTTCAGTGGTTACTCATAATTGTTGTAAAATAAAGTTTGTACTGAGTTTTGAAATTGCGTGTGAGGACTTTGTGTTTGAGCTGCAAATCTGGTTCCCAGCACTGAGAGGGCGGAGCTTAAGTTACTAACGGTTAGAAACCAATTCCAGGAACAACTAACCTTTGATGAGAGCGGCGGCTTTGGTATTGAGAAATTCTGACAAGATGAAGCCCTTCAAAAATGTCAAACATGTATAACATGATCTAATTCCCAGGGCTCTTATGCAGTATGGGGAAGAGTAAAAACGGAAAATTTTCACATATGGAAAAATGAAATCTGAATGTTGGGGGGAAAAGTTAATTTTCAGATAATTTTTACAAATATACTTCAATTTGAATATAAAATAATTCAATATTTTCTGTCACTTATTTCAGAAAGGGAAGCTTCTATATAGGCTCCTTACACAAAGTAATTCAAGCTTTTATGTAGTTTTGATGACTAACTGATGACCAAATTAAAATATTGTGAAGAGGTTAAATAAAGACAGTTCATTGTATGTCTTATCAGCTACTTAGCTCAAAACTGCAGAGGTTTCCTGAGTGCCTGATTAAATCAAATAAATGCGATAAATCAGACCAATCTCTTGTTTTAGGTCCGTTAGAATGATCTGTTTCATATGTCGAACATTTTTCAGAATTTATTTACTTTCTTACAAACATTACAGTTTTCAGGTAATTATTCCTGATACTGACCAAATGTATGTAAACTTCTGAACTACAAAAAAAAGTCTAAAAGTGTTCTCGCTAAGTTTTGCAAATAATTTTGCCAATTTTAACTTACCTAAAAAAAGAATTTTGGTCCGATTTAGTTTCAAACAGTAAGAAAAAAAAATTGTTTTGGTGCCAGTAGATATTTAGTTTCATTTATTTCTGTTATTGTAAATCCGCAACAAATATTATCAAAGGTAATCCATCCAATCTGATATAAAAATTCAGATCAATATGAATCCGTTTATACACGAAGATTTACATGTATGAAACGAATAGATTTCCCAGCTATAACACAATGCAGGTAATTTCGGTTTATAGGGACAGTTGGCAATAAATTATCTCATTGTATCACGTAATTGATTTTGCAGCAATACTTCGTAAGCATGTGCCAACAGTCATCTGTCTGCACCAGTTGCTGCTTTTCCTTACAGATGTGAGCAAAACTTTGTTGCTACTCCACTACTGTCAAAAAATTAGTTTGCAATTGCGATGTTTCCATTAAATAACAAATTAAATTAAGTTTGTGTGATAATTCATTCAAAAATGTGGTGCCAAGATCCTCTGACTTCCTGTCATTGTCTTCATCTTTTCCATCAGTAGTAATATAAGCTGTTGTTCATCATGCGACTTTTGATGCAATAAATGTTTCCATTGCAGTTTTGTAAAGAAACACCTTCAACCTAACAAAGAACTTATCAAAAACGTTTTCTTTTTTTATTGGCATGTTTCCATTAAGCAAATTTTAACGTCAATAGAAACACAGCAAGTGCATATGTTTGTGATGTGACCTGCCTGTGACTGGCAAGAGGACTGAGAGCAAAGCTGGGATATTTTACAACAAATATTTTCACATACACTTGAATAACCTCAAAACCTTTACATACATTGGTTCTGGTAACTGTTGAACACAGCAATTGCTGAAATCAAAGTGTTCTGTATTCACCAAGTGATTTCTGGTTCAGAAGCTTTTGTCACTGAGCACAACAAACTGAACTTTTAACCACCAGCTGTACATATTTTGCGATTCATTATTGTGCTTGTGATTTCCAGCTGTTTCTATAATTAATTTCATTTATGATTCTCCCACTGTATGTCGTGTTTTCATGCTATCCCCTTGTGATCAGGGAAACTGGTGGTACAACATTAAACAAATCCTTCCTGCCATTTAGGAAGCGCTTTGAAATGTTCATCAAGAGTTGCCTTTCTTGGGTAAACATCGCCTCTTGCCTGGGACTCTGGATGCAGATTAGGGCGTGGAAGGAATTTCCTTAAAACTGTTGCCGCCCGCTCAATTAAAGGTCATGACAAACCTCATACTCAAGCCATTTGGAGAGACTGGCCGAATCCTGGGCTGTGTGGCGTTAGCGACTGGCATGCTTTTGCAATGCCTTTGGGTTTATCCCGCAATCTTTAAGCCTTTGAAGCACCTTAGAGAAAATCTTTCATGTCGAAACAAGTATGTGGACAGATCAGACCGGATCTGTTTTGTCGTCTTATAGCTCGTAGGAGGTTCTGTAAATGACATGGCATTTCATCTCTTCAGGCAGTCGGTGTGTTTTAGAAGCAGCAGGTGGTTGAGCACTACATCATTTTTAAATGAAGGTTCAGATTTGAAGAGGAAATACGTAGATTTTTTTGTTTGTTTCTTGGCAGAAAAGAACTGGACAAAGAGAAACTGTAAGTAATGTCATAATGGGTTCTACTTTAATTTGAGATGAAATTTGAGCAAAATTACAGTTGGATTTTGAGTCTGTAACAATCTCAGAATATTTCCTTCACGGTAAATCAAAGTAATAAACAGGAAGTTGACTGAAAGCCAGTCTTTATTATCTTACATCTGTGAATTATAAATTTTCTAATCTATGGTTTTGTTTTTGGTTTCAGATCAATTTACAACAACACAATGAACCCTGAAGTAACCTTTGAACCACACTTTCAGCCCTGAGCAGGACATACTGGTGTTCCCTTCAGTTTCTTTTTAAACCAGATAAACCTTTCACTGTGTGAGGCACAGATCCCTGACCACTGCAGCCATGGGTGAATGGGGGTTCCTAGGGAGCGTCTTCGAAGGCCTCCAGGAACACTCTCCGATGCTTGGACGCTTCTGGCTCTTCCTCATGCTCGTGTTTCGGATTGTGATCCTGGGGACTGTGGCCAGCGACCTGTTTGAGGATGAACAATTGGAGTTTTCCTGCAACACCCTCCAGCCGGGCTGTAAACAGGTGTGCTACGACAAGGCGTTCCCCATCTCCCAGTACAGATTTTGGGTGTTTCACATAGTTCTAATTGCTACGCCGTCCTTAGTTTTCGTCATGTACGCCACACATCATAATAACAAAAAAGCCAAGCAGCCCAAGTCGAAGCGCAGCATCATTCAGAACCACAAAGACGATCGCCGTTTGAGGAGACTGTACATCATAAATGTCATCTTTCGAATCGCAGCGGAGGTGGGCTTCTTGGTGGGACAGTGCAAGCTGTACAGCTTCAAGGTGCCAGCCCAGTACCCCTGCGATCGCTTTCCCTGCCCCTACACTGTTGACTGCTTCACCTCCCGCCCTATGGAGAAAACGATCTTCCTCTACTTCTACTTTGGCGTCGGGGTTCTATCTGCCTTTTCTAGCATGGTGGAGCTGTTCTACAGCTCCGTAAAGTGGTTCTGCTGCGACCAGGAAAACTTTGATCTGGATGACGGCACTTGTGAGAATCTCCAGAACTTAAGGCAAGATTTATCTGGCAAGAAGACGACGTCAGACAGTGCATCCAGCAGCGTGCAGGTAAAGAAAGGATCGGTGAGGAGCAGCAAGACAATCTCCACCAAGGGCAAGAGAGGCAAATATGTGAGCACCAAGACGTGCATGGTTTGAGAGGCCGCCACCATTTCCTGCTCAAAAAATGTTGTTTTTTGGGGGATGGGGGTTCTAACAGGGTATGTCATTTCATCTTAAAATGCCATGTATGTATGTGTGACCGTTTCCCTGATGGGAGACATAATAAGGAAGCTCTTGAAACGAGGTCAGGAAATGAGTGTAAAGGCGAGGACTGGTTGATCTGCCAGGATCGTGAATCACGCCAGACTCTAAACACTTGAGAGAGAAAAAAATCTGACAGTAAACTCTTGTTAGACCTGTTTAACGCTTTCTTGTTTACTGAAGAGCTAACTCTGACACTCCCATTTTAGTGAAAAAAATCCACCCTCAAGTGTGCTTTAATGAAGCGTTTCTATCATTGAAGTGTCTGAAATGAAACTTTTTCCAAACCAAAATAGAAAGAAAACGTTGACATCAGAAAAAATATGCTTATGTTATTTTGATTTTAATGTGTTAGCTGCTCAGCTTAGGCTTTGCTAAAATTGAGCCAACTCAAAAGCAATGCTGCATTTGAATTTATGCGAAGGTTTTCTACTTAATGACAAATTAGTTGTTTTGTTTTACTTAAGTGTGTTGGTCATGTGTAAGGCAGCAACTTCTGAAATAGAATTTTTCAGTTTGCTTCTTGGAAATAAAAGTTAAAAATGTAGTTTAGAACTGCTGGCATAATTTTGTTTAGAGTGATTGGAATTTGAAAAAAGACCATTTTATTTATTTTGGCCACTGAAAAGCTGATGCGGAGTGAAGTGAAGACCTCAAACATTTCTGCGCGACGTTAGCTGTAACTAGTAGCGACAAATATTTTCATGCCACCATCTCCTTAATCCAGGATGTCTAGAAATCCATGAAAACTTAAAAGTCTATTATATTTGGAAGACAACAATACGACTTTGTCTTTTCCAGCTGTGATGGTAAGTCAAAGCGGAAGAAGTTCAGCCACATTTCGCTCATGTGGTTGCAACGTTTGTGCAAAGAGCCCAATATCTTAAAAGAGAATTTGACTAGTCAAAATTACAATTCTAGATATGGCTCATTTAGTTTTGCCAAGACATTTTTTGCTTTCAAGATATCTCAAATCTAAATTTGCACTACTCAAATCTATTTAACTGCTATTTGAAAATACATTTAAGATATCAGAATTATGACTAGTCAAAACTAAACAGGAGATATGTTGAATTAACTTTGACTAGATGTAATTTAATTGTATAGGTCTGAAATATGTGTTTCAGATCATCAGCTCCATGCAACTCAATGGTAAATCTGACATAATTTCTACCAGTCAGGGTATAATTAGAGATATCTCAAATTGGTGTGTTGTCTAGTCAAAATATCTCTACAGAAATCTTAATTTAAAAATGGGTCTTAGTCAAAATCCGATTTCAGATATTTGGAATGTAAGTGCGGTAAAACCAAATGTGGGTGAAAACGGCTTGGTTCTTTTAACCAATCAGCTATCAGATTTGCTGATTACAGATTTTTTTTCTGGTTATTTTTCTAATAATCTGATTACAGATTCACAACGCCTGCTCAAAGGCATACAGTGGCATCAGATGTTTTCTGCTCTGTGATTGGATGGTCAGGGTGAACCTCTCATCCCAAAGTTTTGCTAGAAAAACACATTGCCAGCAATCTGTGCTGCTCATGTTAATATGTGAATTTATTTATTTTTTTTATAAATAACAGCTAAAGCAGATGGAAAAACTGATCTGGTCTCAGAAAAGAAAGAAAAAAAAGTTTTCATGGTGGACTTTTTCAAAACAACTAGACATTGTGAAGACCAGAGTCTCACCTGTGAGCAATATCACCACCACAAAGCCTACAGCAATGCAGATTAAATGACTGGGATTTTCCAAGAATACAATGAAGAACAGGCCATAGAGAATGACTGGTTGATTGTACTGAAACAACATCAGGTCTCTGACTTCACTGAAGTTTTCCTGTGTAAAGAGAAGAAGATAGATTCAGTCTATAATGAAATAATCGAGTGAGTATTATGAGCTTTATTTTTATTTTTATTTTTTGCACAGTTGGCTGAGGTGTAGAAGTTTGGAATTGTCCTATTTGGACTTTTTGTTTGAATAACAATAGTATTTACTCTCAACTGCTCATAATTAATTGTTAGGCTAGTTGAAAAACAATTCTGCGTAAATTATGAAGGATTCCCCACCTTTATCTGTCACTTCACAAACATCTCATAAACATCTTGTTGCTGTATAAAGGCGACCATAAAAAAATATCAGAAAAAAAATCCTCATTAAAAGATCTTAGCTATCTTCTCTCTGTTTATTTGAGAAAATGTGTGTGAATTTTCTGGCTGTTTTTTCTGAGCTTCTTAATGTAATTGAATTTACTACACTATAGCATGAATAGATAAAGTTTTATTTTGCCACGATTAATAGACTTTCTATTTCAGGTAACATATAGTAAAGGATCTGGTTCAATTTGCTGCTTCACAATTTTGCACCTATTTATGGCCACTTAAACCACGATGTCTGAGTTTATTTCCTATTATTAAATATTTTCATAAATTATAGAGATAAAAACCCTAGAATTTAAAGATACCCTTCTGGTGGATACGAATTTGCACAAGGCCAGTATGAAGCATCCGGTGGCAGAAGACTCAATTTCACACCTGTATAAAAAAAAACAAAACAACAGACACAAAATGACCAGCATCCATTCTGAAAGCTTAGTGACTGTATTTGTTGTTTCACAGCAAGTCTCATTATTTTAATTTACTGAATGATAAACTTAGAATTGAGAACATAATCAGGAAAAGATGAACAACTGGATTCATTTTCCAATATTAAAGTCGGACTTTATTAGTGGCTCAAGGTTGACTTTGTATGTGGTATTTATTTTCAGAAGTGCACTATGACGTGGATCGAAGGCTGTGCTCTTTGAACAGCCTCTTCCAACACGCAGCTTCACTTTCTAGACAGAGAATGTTATCTGTTTGCAAGCTGTTTGAATGTGTGCCCTGAACAAGCTCAGTCACATCTCTCTGAGTCTTGTTGCCTTCTCTTTAATATCAACTGAAATTTAACACAAACTGCCTTGTTCCAGCTGTCTGGAATATTTTTTTTCTCTCCTTATTTGTCAGTTTGACCTTAAACCATCTTGGACTTTGTCACTGCAAAGTCACATTTGCAGTTTCATTCTTACTTGGCTTGAAGAAACGCAGTCCATGAGAAGAAGGCAAAACTGATATGTTATCTTTCCACATAGGTTTCATGACTCATATTCTTATCTGAATAAATATTCTTATCACACTGATTCCTACAGCCTTTAGTCTTATGTACAGATTATGTTTAGCTAACATGGGTGGTACAAATCCATGTTAAATCTCAAGCTGATCTTAAAATGCTAGCTGGAAATAAAGTTAGTTTTAAATTTTCACATAAAATATGTTTCCATGTTTACTTATGGAAGCCCTATCATCTTCTATGTGGTAGATATTCTTCTTCTTGGGGTCCACATTATAAACATTACCATTTAAAAACGTTACAAAAAAAATTTAATAAAAATACATAATAGAATACCTTAATCTAGTAAGAACTAGTTCTATATACATTTTTTTTGTTTTTGTTTTTGTTCTTACAGATCTAAGCATGTCTTGGAATGTACCAGGTCTTTTGACCGTGACAACTGGTTCGTAACAAATGGCAATAACAGGTGACACATGATGTACCTATGTGACTCTTCAAGTCATTGATCCATGATAAGATTATAGCCATAAGAAAGAAGAAAAGCAAAATCCAAATTTATGTCTAAGGAAAAACAAAAATTGCCACTGCAAAGTGTTTTGGTCAGGACTCTGACTGGCCACCCCACAATGTTAATCTGACTTCCAGTAAAAACAGACGTGTTGGTAAAATTTAAGGAATGCTTTAAAATTTTGATTTATTGATTCAGAATAGAAGTAGTTGTAAGAGTACTATGTACATTAGTAAAACTGAGTGTCTTTATTCAGAGGCTTTTATAAATGTGTTGTAACACAGACTGCTACAGAAGACCTTTACTGCCCACAGCTACTACCATTTACAACACTTAATGGTTTATAATAATTTAATTTCCCTTCAGGATCAATAAAGTATTTTTTAATTGAATTGAATTAAATGTGACAGTATCAGATTTTTGGTTTGTGGAATAATTTATTAGTATTTTTTAACATATGACCAGCTTTCTTTGAATAGTTTTTTTCTCTTATAAATTAAATCAATTGAAAACCTAGTTTGCATTTACTTAAATTATTTGTCTGATGCATAATGGTTTTATGATCAGAAATATTTAAATACGGCAAAAACAAAAATCAAAACCAATCTGTCAGCTCTTTTTAATGACCCCGTAGATGGTAGTAAAATAAAATGTACCCCAAAAATCCCAAAACTGCAGCCTGATGTAAGATGAAAAATAAACGGAGTCCATTGGGATCTTCTGCCTCATTTCAGAAGGAAGTGCCTGATTCCACACTCACAAACAACTGTAATCTGCATGGGCAGCATGCCAGGAAAAATGTCCTATTGCTTCCATAAATACATTCAAAAGAAACAAAAAGCATTTTTCTGTGACTTGTTTGGCCTCAATGACGACAAACACAAACAGAAGCCGTCTCTTTGGGAAAGTAACCTGAGATCGATTGGCACGGCCAGACAAATGTTATTATGGTTTGTGACTGCTTTACTTCTTCTGGAACTTGGTTAGAGTTCATGCTGCGGTGAGTTCAAAGACCAGAGTTTTAATCTTATCTTAATGAATCACGGCCTAAAAATATATATTTATACCCCTAAGGGTTTAGTTAATCCTCATCCACTAATTCCAGAGTATTTTTTAATACAAAATAGTGCCTAAAATAAAAAAAAGATATAAAAGAAACACTTCCACAGCATGATGCCTGTCATTCTTTAACCTTAAAGTTGCATTATATACCTTTTAAAAATATATATGTATTTTTTAAACAATTGTTGAAAGTTTCGCTGAGTTCATGAGGATGACTGATAGTGCCAAGCCCCTCCTCCTGACTCTGATTGGTTGTTTTTGGTTGGGAGTGTTGTAGTAGTAGCTCAGGGAGGAAGTGGAAGAGATTTTTACTCCCCCACAGATTATGTCTCATAAACTGTCACGACATGGTGAGAGTTTTAACAAATATGCAAAAAAGCCAAATTCCTCACTAAAGTTACAAACTGCAGCTTTAAGACGAGCCAAAAGGAACAGTTTGGACCTCAGCTGGTCAGTTTTACCTTTTACCCAGAGTTTGACTTTGTGCAGTTTAAGGAAGATTGTAAATTGAAATTTTTTAGCTTTTCTTTAACAATTACCTTTGTATTTCCATTTTTGTTTAAAGTCCAGATTTTGTGGTGCATAAAATGTCTCCCAATCTCAAATGATGAAAATATAATCTTCCAAGGGCATTTAGCTGCAAATAATTTATTTAAGCTGGCCAAATACACAGCAAATCTTTCTATTTATTTTTTCTTAAAAAAAAAATTTAAACCAATTTTTTGGTTTCAAAAAATTAGTTTCAAATAAAGACTGAACAGTCAAATGTCCAGACTTTATTTGACTGAACGTTGTTCAGTCAGATAAAGTCGTAATAAAATGAACTGTGTGTGTAGGTCTAAATTCACATTGAGAAAAATAACCTTTTAGAATCTCCTCTTCAATATTATAACATGGTCATAATTACTTTTTAAAAAATATATAATTAAGTCAGTAAGTAATATGTTTAAGGATACTGGGATAAGTAATAGGATTAAACATTAAACAAGAGTTAACTTCCTCTTACTCCTTTTCAAACAAAGTGACAAACAAATGATTTTGATCTTGGTTACATTTGCGCATGTTTTCTTGTTTTTAAAAATCAGTTTGAAATAAATAATTAAATAAAGTCTAATCAAAAATCCTGATTCTAAAATTATTTCAATGTTTTATTCAAAAACATTTGATACACATTTTCACATGAGTGCGTAAACAGATTCAGGAGAGTGGAAAACCACATTTTGCAGCTGTGCAGAGAGTTCCGGCTTACGATGCCGTTGGAGTTTTTATATAATTTTGACTGCATTCAGTTTTAGTAAATATTTTCTCAGTTGATAGGTCGACTTAGACGGGGTGTTGCATACTTTGACCAGCAGGTGGCAGCAGTGGCCCAAATAAAAACAAGCAGCTGAGTTGCGTTATGAAGCCTTAATCCTGTGAGATGACTTCATTTGCTGCCATATTATTCCAGTGACAGACTGTCTCCACACTTTCTCATCGCCCAAACGTCTTATTTCCCACAGAAACAATATATAATGAACGCATCTCAACAGGAAGTAACGTCGCTTTAACACTTTGCAGCCGCACGACTGCATAAACTGACACTCTTCTTCTCTTTTCAGTCATTTCTGCAGGGTTTTGAGTCCTGATTTAAACAAAAGAAAAAAAAAGGATTGTCCCCTGAGGGCTTAAGCAGTCACAGATCCAAGTGGCTCTGAGTAATCTAAATACTCTCCAAAGAAGCTTATTTTAGACTCCAAAATTTCCTGTAAGACACACACACACACACACACACACACACACACACACACACACACACACACACACACACACACACACACACACACACAGAGTCCTCCTGCAGCTCCCTGGACGCATCATATATGCAGATTGCAAAGCGGTGCAGACTCTTTGATGTGCATAGAACAGAATTCTAGATGTGCTTTATATAACCACTGGAGAGGAAAGGAAGGAAGAGTCGAGGAGGATTACCGTCAAAACTTTTCCCTGTTTCCTTTTGTCTGCCTGCCTTTTTCTTTCTACCTTTTCATGTCTGCCTTGTCGAGATGGATGCGTGGCTGTTCCTGTCGCTGTGGATCTGCTCCATGCGCCTCATCCCTCTCCCACTTTTCCATGCCTTCTCCATTCTCGTCCTTAATACAGCGAGGCTCCTACTGCTGGAAGCCTCCCTCCCTTTATAAAATGTAGGTCATCCGTTTTTGTTTTTTTTCTGCAGCTCCCTTCACACCAACGTGGAGGAGGAGATGGAAGTGATAACATCTTTTTTGTCTTTCTTTCTGTGTTTCTTCCTCTCCACCTCCTCGTTGCTGTTGCCTGCTCTTTGAGTGAGACACTTCAGGGGCCCCCTGTGCTCTACCTGTGTCCCCCGTGTGTCTGCCTCTGTACACACGGCGCTGAGTGACAGACAGCTCTATTTGGAGCGTCACTGCCGTAGCGCAGGTGTTGGCCTGTCATGTAGGGGAAAAGTCTTTGCCGAGATGCCTTCATTTCGAATGGGGGTTTATTTTTAAAACATCTTCGTTTCATTTGTTCCCTGTCCTCCAAATATAGCATCGACGTTGACTTGGCTTCCATTTGGTTCATTCCGGATCAAATTCCAGTCAAATTAAATGGGTTTGTTCACTAGGCCTACTTCTTAAAGAGGCAATTTTATGTGTTTTTCCTTCACACAGTGCAATTCTATAACACTATCATAGTTGTGAAGTCAAAATGCTATATATTAAATAAGACTTAAAATAAAATGTACCTTGTATTTTAGCGCCTTGAAATTGGGCCTCTGTCTCTTTAAAAACTCCTACTTTCTCTGAAATTTCACCTCTAGGAAGTCATCACAACATGGCTCCTTTATTAACCCTTTAACAAGGTTTTTACCAGTGCTACATTGAGCAGAGGAAGGGATCCACCAGGTGTTTGCTAATTGCTGCTGGCTAGTCTGAAGGAGCCTGGTAAATACATTAACATGAATTCATCTTTACATTTACAAAAATCCAGCCTTTAATTTGAGTTCATTCATTCAGTTTAAAACAAAATCTATTCCCTGTTTCTCCAGTAGGGCAGCTCTAAGTCTTTTCCTACAACATTTCACAAAGTACCAGCTTACAGATACAGATGTTTGACTGTAGCTCTTTGTACTTTATAACTAGGTCAAAGGTCATTATCTTGCAGATATATATTTTTGCCCTCAGTCCTGGAAAGGAACATTAATTTGGAGCCACTTGAGATGTTCATTGACTCCAAATTAAAAGCTAATTTTTTCTGTAATTATCTCATTTTGGATATTTGTTTTCATTTTGCTGATTAAATTGGCACCACTTAATTTCCATTATGGGTTTTAAAATACTGTTAATATTCTAAGATCAAGACTGTATGTAGAATGAACACATTTCTTCAGCAAATCATTCATAATTGTGACAAATAGTCAGAAATCTACACAATATGTCATATAAAAAAACAGCTTAATGTTAATTTGCAGTGGAAATTTTGTCACAATATTACATTAAAACACAAACATTAAAACTAGCCTTTATTAATAATTTTTATATTTGGAAACATTGCTGAATTGTTTGAATATTTGACCAAAATTATGAAATCTCAAATGTGAAAAGTCAAAAATATTTGAATTTTTTTCTCAAAAATGTCTGAGATTAATCTCAACATTTCTGAATTTCTTGGCAGAAATGTACTCCATTATTCTTTTTTCTACCTACAATCATCAGAACCAACTGTGCATGCATGATGCTTCGCAATCTGGATGTATGAACCTTTCCATTTCTGTAAGACACAATTCACTGTTGATATTGTTTATTTTCAGGCAGATTGCATTGAAGTAAGAAAAATGATCCTATCAGTCTTACTTCTAATCAACACAGATGTGATGGTAATTAAAAAGTTAAACCTAAATAATGCAGTCAGTATCTCTGACTAAGCCTGATAAAAGCTCACAAAACTGGAACGAACTTATGCAGCTGGAGAATAAATGTGCCTTGACAGCAAATACACTCCAAGATTCCCAGAGGGCGTTTTCTTTTTCTTACCCACTTAACCCTAACCTATAAATAATCCAAGCATAACTAATGTGTCTACATGTAAGCGACATCTGAGGGGGGGGAGAAAACCTATTTAAAAATCTTTCTTTCGTATCTGTTGGCTTCTCGGCTCGTTGCTGGTTATGGATCCAGTCTATTAAAATGTCTGTTTGTATCTACAGAAACACACATGACCTTTGAACCACCAGAGGGATTCCCGGATGTTAAAAATGGCAACCGTTTGTTGTTTAGTTTGTTTTATAATGGAACAAAACAACTGAATGAATGTTAGCATGCAAATATGTGAGGTTATAACAAGGACTATTTCTATGGTCGCATTGACAGATTGGTTTAAAAGACATATAGCAATCACAGCAAACATAAAAAATAAAATAAACAGATCCGATATAAAAACCCATCAAAGTTAAATATAATCATATTTTCTGTGGCCATATCTGGAACAAATTTCCAGAAAACTCCAAAACTGCCGAAACACTGATTTCCTTCAAACCAAACCTGTTTTGAATAATAAGTGGAACATTGATCAATATTTTTTATGTTTTTGATTTTACTTGATGTATATTTGCTTGATGATTTTGACAACATTTGGCAAAACGTAATATTAATTTCCTGTTTCATAATTGGTTATTGTTTTTATAGTGACACTGACAAATTTTCTGTTTCTCAGGATCTGATGGATTTTATTGTTTTTGCTCTGAGATTATTTCTGAACAGGACATTTCTGATTGAAAAATACATAAATACATGTAGCTGGATTTAAATTTAGGTTGTGTTTTAGGTAAAGGGCATTGAGATTACTTTATATTCTTACTTCCCACTACTTTATTTTCATACCATGCCCACAATAACACATGGTAGAGGTCGCATCATGCTGTGGGGATGCTTTTCTTGAACAGGGAAAATGGTGGCTAACTAGATCCAGTAAGACTTGAGACCAAGTTGGACATTCACAGCAGTGAAGGTGAACATGCAGCTTCATGTCATAAAATGGCCTAGTTGAAGTTTAAACCTAAATCTAATTGAGAAACTGTTGGTCTGAATTATTCTTGCAAAGAAGAATTGAACATTTATGCACCACTTTGTGTTTTTTCTCTCATAAAATCCCAATTAACCCCTCCTGACCCACTTGGGACAAGGGTATTAGAAGACGGATGGATGGAAAATCCCAATTAAACACACTGGGATCAAACAACACCCCTAGTTTTTGTGTAATGATGCAAAAGGTGAAAAGGTTTGAGAGTATGAATACTTTCTAGATGTATTATAGTAATAAATCCCTTATTTTCTGTGTTTTTATGTTTTATGATCTCAATATGATCTGATTCAAGAATGACCAGTGAATTAGTACAGACAAAAACATGATGTATGAGTTCAGAAGATTCAGATCTTCATTTCAAGACACGTATGGCTGCGTTCAGGGACTCTGGTGTAATTGGACACATCAACATCATCACTGTTTCATCTGAAACTTTGAGAGAAATGATCAGCCAACTCCTAGAGCTCACAGACTCAAAAAAATATAGCTATAATCTTCCTTTTCCACCTTAGTAACTCCTGGGATGTTCTGGGTCAGTGTTCGTGTTCGCCAAGAAGTGTGAGTCACTCAGCTTTCCTCCGTGTGGCTGATTATAGGAAATCAATACATCCCGATGCTCTTTAGAAGTCACACACCTCCTTCTCTCTGCTGTCACATCATCAATAAAACATTAATGACCTGGCGCCATGAGAAGCCCGGGGTGCCTCTCCTATCCGTTGAACTGACGATGCTTTGAATTGTCAACCTTTTCAAACCCTCCCTGGAGTTTTTCCTTCTCATCATCCTTGTAAAGGCTCACTTCCATTTTGATCAGCTTCCATATTATTCCTATGTTATCTTTTCCGTAAGGTCATTTGTCCGTCCTTGAACTGGTTCACGTTGTAGAGTGTTGGTGGATTTCTTCTCCTTCTGTTTTGCCATCGTGAAAAGGGATTTGTCTATGTTGTTAAGACATGACATAGCTGTGATTAACCACATATTTTGATGAACGAATTTGATTTTGACAAGCCACACCCAGGCTGGATTACCTCTTGAATCAAGAAATCACTTAGGGTGTGTTCACACCAGCCCTATTAAGCCGCTTTACTCAAACTCTGGTCTGTTTACGTAGAAAGTCCGGTTCTTTTGGGGAACGTGAGAGCAGGCAACACAATATGGGAAATTCATGGGAAAATAATAATACGGGAACACAGTGGGAAAGGAGAGTAAAAAATTTTAGTTTCCCAAAATGGGAGAATTTACAGGTATAAAGAGTCTTCGTCAGAGGTATTTGTGTTGTTTCCTTCAGTGGGTCATGCTGCAGCGCCACCACAGGTGAGGAAAGGAACAGGTTTTTCAAAGAGTTGCTTTATTTGACAGTCCAGCATGAAGCCAAACTACACCAGATGAAAATGTAACAAATATTGTGCACTAGTCTACCAGGTGAAACTGGTAGAGTGCAAATAGCGAAAAGTTCTCAAAAAGAAATGCATCATATCCAGATCTAAAGAAATTCAGCAACATGAAAGAAGTCACTCATGTGTAGCTCTAAAAAGCGTTACAGAGCCATTAGCCAAGGCTTTGGGATTCCAGAAATATACTGAGAGCCTATTAAGTGAGGTCATCTAGCACGGCTGACCTCACTTACCTCAGATAAGGTCAGAGTTCATGTGGTGAAAATATTCTTTTAAAGGAATACGCTGAGTGATGTAAAGACTCATTAGTTATTGTACACACCTTAGAGCAGATGTTTCACAGCTTCTGGTAGGTTTGGATAACTTTTCTATTAATAAATGATATCCATGAAAGACAACTTTTTACATTTGCTCAGCTTATTTTTGGCCTGATAAAAAAAAATTCTATGATGATCTGAAACATTTAACTGTGACTAAAAAGCAAAAGCAGAACAAGGGAAGCAAAGACTTCCTGACTGCAGGAGTCCTGATACTCCCAGCTCTACAAAATGCTACGACTCCGTTATGCCACTGTAAATACAGTGAGGACGCTGCCTCTGCAGTGGTGTACGTTCGCTGACCTTTAACCCTCCACAAGCTTGGCCACAGAGCTGATGGCGCTCAGTGCTATCTCTCTCTCTCTTTTTCTCTCTCTCTCTATGTGGCTCGGGGCGTCTGTCTTCATGGCTTCACCCAGCAGTTTGGGTCACAGCACATCACACCTCACCAGTCCTCTTCCTCCATCCGTCCAGCTGCTACCCCTCCACCCACTCCCTCAGACCCCCTACCTCACATTGCAATGTGATTGCAGCTTTTTAAATGTTCTCTAGTCTATTTTTCCTTTCTTTCATCTCTCCCTTCATCTGCTATCTTCATCTTCTTGCTGATTTCACAGTCTGAAAATATTGTGTAAATGCCTTTGGGCTCTTGTCCATGGAGCCCCATTGGACACAGTGACCAGCAGAGTGGATGAGCTGACTGCTCTCCCCCCCATTAACCCGCTCACCCCCCACTGACAGAATAGCTTTGCTAGATGAAGACGATGCTTCTTGGCCGCCTCTCTTCTCTCTGAGAGAACCGCTGTTTGCCGCAGTTCGTTCAGAGTAGCGAACACATCTGGGTTTGAAGAGTTTCAATTCCACACCGGGACGTCGTCTGGACGCTGAGGCCAGAGAGCCAGGCTCAGGGGTTTGAACCCAGAGGCGGGGTGGGGGGTGGTGAGGTGCTCAAGCTGTGTGACAATCATGAAACCACCAGCTGGCTGCCTAATAGGTTTGTTTGTTTTACAGGTGAAATTACACTGTAAAAAAAAATTCAGAAGGTCCTTCTCTAGTTTCCTGTGTAAATATCTTAGTACACTTGCAATAAGACAAATCTAACTTAGAAGTAACTTTTCATCAATTAATAGGAGCTTGTTTTAGGTCAATAACTCCTTGATGAAAATGATTAGTTCCACTGGCAGATGATTTCACTTATAACAAGACATTTTACCATGTTATAAGAGAAATCATTTGTCAGTGGAACTACTGTAGTACTTTCTTGGATCATAAATATATTTCTATTCTGATAGCTGCAGTTTCATGTTGTGATCATGGATGGATGGATATGAAGTCAGTTTGTTGAACTCTCCAGGTTTATGTTGACTTATATTCAACGTCCTTGTGAACCTCGTGGGAGACCAATGTGTGTGTTTGCATCCAAGTGCAGATATTGTGTCCTTGTGAATCTAAACTTGTGTGTGTGTGTGTGTGTGTGTGTGTGTGTGTGTGTGTGTGTGTGTGTGTGTGTGTGTGTGTGTGTGTGTGTGTGTGGGGGGCAGATCTGACCAGAGTGTTGTGCTCAGCAGCCGTGCTCGGCTGCACACTAACTGGATGTGACAGGGCAGAAATACCAGTGCCCACCACGCTCTGCCCACCCACCGTCACACACAGCATCTCCACCCACCACATCCACTCTCCCCCTCTCCCCACCCCACCTCCCTCTCTGTGGCACGCCTCACTCCATTGGCTGTCTCCTTCCGTCACTCCATGTCTTCTGCTCGGAGACAGAACTGCCCCCCCCCTTCTTCCCCGTTGTCTCCAGCATTGTACCTCCACCCCCCACAACTGGAAACATCCGCCCAACCCAGTTTACTTATACTGTCTCTGTAAAGTAAAATCGGTGCACATTATGTAAGGTGCCATTACGCAATGCCACATTTTGATATGTTCACCCGACCATTAATCAGAGAGGAATTATTCTCTCCTTCTTCTCCGTCTCTGCTATCCTGTTAAATCCCCACCACTCCCCCTACCCGTCTTTTACACGGTTTGCTCCCTGAACGCTGAGCCAAGGTGACAGTCACAGTAGGGGACATGTCGTTTGACATTTGCAGCCATGCCGGTTTGAACCCTGACCTCCGTTCACTCAGCAGCTGGCGGGCGCTCGCCGATAGGACGGAAATTTAAATACTGCACCATCTTCTCATCATAACACAAACTCAGAGACGGCTTTCCATTTAACCTCCGGCTACGGTATCAAGGGGGGGGAAGCAGATTTATCATGCGGCACCTTGCTTCATATTTAGACCATTACACTGTTTCACGCCTGGATGCGGCTGGAGAAAAGGCCAATCTTCAGCTCCTCCGCCGGAGCGTTTCGCTCTCCATGCTCGGCTCCAGGACATTTTTTTTCTACACTTGTTGAGTGAGAAGAGTTGAATTTGAAATATGCAGAACACATGTTTGACACGCTTCAAAAATAGAAACCGGAGTGTTTCATATTATAAGAAATCAAGTTTTGGGGATGATTTTTGATCATGTTTCATATGTGGTGGAGCAGAGAATGTTGAGAAACTATCACATTTATCTTTGTATGATATTTTTGTGAATCAAAAATCAATAAGAAAACTATACTGAAAGAAAAAGAAACCTAGTATATATATTTTTAAATATCATAATTAAAATTTTTCAGGGCTGAAGCAATTAATCTAATTAATTGCAACAAATAACCAGAGTAGACAGCTTCTAACTAAAGCCATTTGCTGAAAGAACATATTAAGAGCAGTAATTAAGCCAAAACTGTACAATAGGTATTAGGGATGTGCCGATTAGGTTTTTTTCTGCCGATACCGATACGGATCACCCCGAGGCCGATCGCCGATACCGATCACATAATTATTATTTATTTTTTATCATAAACACTACCTTTACCTGCTGTCTGATCCTCCATGTCTTTTTACTGCATTGAGCCTCGATGAAGCCAAACTCCATCATTGTTTTTATGTCCATTGGCTTTGTTGTGTTGATTTTGACCTGCTTCTATTTTCCGCCGCAACACGCAAACGTCCTCATTCACTCAGTGCGTTATAGTTACACATCGCTTAG
>CAEGAF010003682.1:0-13061 GCA_903067075.1 Micropoecilia bifurca
CACACACACACACACACACACACACACACACACACACACACACACACACACGCACACACACACACACACACACAAAAAGCCTTGGTGTGCAGAGCCGCTTTGAATGTATTCATCATCTCCACCCAACCAGCACACACCTCAACAAGAAGCAGCCAGATATTGTATATTTATTTATTCGCTTTGTTCAGAATATACTATATTTATTTATTCACTGCCAACTTACAAGTAAATTATTATGTTTCTATTGACCAATTCAGAGAGGTCCCCCTAAATAAAATGAATAAAGTCTTTGTTCAGGGAGGGAGGGGGGGGAAATCCGGTCACGGTGGTGGTGGGGGGCGTGGGGGGTGATTCGATCACAAGATTGTCACAAGAGGGGGGGGGACATCCGGTCACGAGGGGTGGATTGAGGGGTTTGATATCAATTAATATCAATTAATTAAGGCCATCAATCAATCATCCGATTAAAATTTGACAGAATATGGGCCATATAGTCTTCTTTCAGAGATGTCTCCTTGCATTGTTATAGCTGTAATGAGTGCAATTGATCCAGGTTACTTTCTTGATAAGCTACACAAACAAAGAGAAAGGGAGGCTAATACAACATGAAGTATATCTGTTCAATAAACATGTTATTGATCCGATTCACTTAAGTCTTTTTTTCCCCAGCTTAATAAATTAGACAAATCTGGACTCCTAAAACACAGTTTTTGATCTGGTAAAGATTTACTATATTTCTGAGGACATTTTACAGCTATTTGGGGAATTGGATCACCCAAATGGAGTTCTTTGGCACGTTAAGCTTCAAATCAATTATTCTACACTGATTACAAATTTGTTAAAACATGACTTGACATTTAGAATCTATTCATGTATCTTTCTCATTTTCAACAAATGTAGAAACGAATTCATGCTGTATAGTTTAGAAAAGTTTTTTCTATTACACTTGCATATGAACTGTTTCTTGATGAGACATGACTGTAACAGTAAACTTTGCTTTGGCTTCACATTCTGCCTTCTGGTGTCTCACATTAAGAGAACACCTGCATTATTACAGGATAATAGCTCTCTACGGGCCAGGGCATAAGTGTTATTAAAAAGCTGTCAAGCATGTCCCTGTCACAAAATTAATTTTCTGTCAGTAAAGAAACAAGGGTTGATTTTCTTTGTAGCAGCTGAATAATTAGCGTTTTGGGAAGTTTTAATAGGCCATGGGTCATAAAACATCACAAAAATGAAACAAAGCCTAAAAAAAGAAAGAAATGGCAGCAAGTTATTGAACCTCCATGATGCAATTATCCATATAGTTTATCCTTCCCCCTAACTGTCTCCTTCCTAATCACACATGGTGCACACATTAGACACATATATGCACATTTCTTCTTTTTTATTTTTCCTTTTAAGTTTCTTTTTTATGACACAATTTTACGCTTTGCCACACATGCTCTGAGGTTTGGAAGCCTTTATGGTAGATTTATTTCCATCACAATTTGTCTTTAGAGCCAAAGTCACTTTGCTTTAAATTTCAAAGGCTTAAAGCTTCATAAAGTCGACTCCTTCTGTTTGTAAATATACCCTGACTCGTAAAAAAAACACGTTGTAACTTAAGTGCCCAATTACTTAATATAACCACAGACAGAATCGTAATAATTTTAAGAAATGTTACAAATTTAAAAAACATTTCTGTCCACATTTGACAAAAAGTTGCAGCTACAAGCCATGCTAGCTAGTTGATAACCTACATTCAAATGAAAAAAATCTATTTGTCATAAAATTCCACATTAACAAGACAAATCTTTACAGTGGCTTTTGAACCAAATCACTTTGTTCTTTGCTTTGTATTTCAATTCTTACTGGGAATACCTAAGGTCTACTATACATCTACATATGTTGGATATAGATAAAAGTAAATTGTAGCTGTCCAAGAATCTCATCTAATGAGTAAAACATTATTTGGTTAAAATGCTTCTCAACCACTGAGTAACTGATCATAAGATCTGATTCAATATTTATATTGATGATTCAAACAGAAATATAAAGTTATGAGAAAATTCTGCTTTTTTAAAGTCCAAAATAATAATAAAAACAAATACCATCGTTGCAAAATAGATCCAGGCTGATAAAAATGTTTTAAATATTCTTTTCAACAAAATTTATCAAACAAGATTTTACAGCATTTTATGTTTGCATTACTGGAACAGGGTGAAGTACCTATAGTGACAGTATATACTATTTGATCTCCAAATGGCGCAACAGGCTCAGAAGATGGAAAAAAAACAGAACAGCAAAGACTGAACAAACAAGAAGTCTCACTTTAACATGAACTGTAGAGGTTTATTTGGTGCATTTTTGTTTAAGATATGTATGTGTTTTTATTTCTAAGAAGTTATTTGCAGAGGTTGGAGTAGCCTGTCAACTTACTCAAGTAACAGTATTACATAAAGTTAAAAAGTACTATTAAAAAAAAGTACACTTTTTTAAGCGTTACCTAAGTAGCTGGTATTGGTTACTACCACTTTTGCATGGGGGTAACAATTGAAGTCATAATAACTCACAAGCGTCTTTATTAGATTTACCTGTTAAGTTTATCAGGTAAAAGTGTTTAAAAGCAAATCGGCCAATTAAGATCATTTGGTGTTCCCTGGTCTCGGATGGAGCGCACAAAAAGGGAAAGGTTTGTTGTAAATGTACCAAACAACTCGGTTGTGAAAACACTGTTAGACTTTATAGAGCAGAGATCTTTCAGCTCAAGATGATCTGGTAGTTAAGTTTGTGAAGCCCGATATTCCTGCACGCTATAAATATTAGAGCAAAGTTTAGAGGGCAGAATTTTGAACATATAATTCAAATTGAGTCCGTTTCTGTCATGAAGTTCTTCATCAGCCGCTGTAGATTTATATGTAAGAACACTTCTAGAAGGAATTTCTTTCACTCTGTCATGAGAAAACATTTTACATGGTGGCTAATTTCTCTAATTATCACATGTGGAATGGCTCCCAGATGACAGAGGAAAAACAGCTCTCACCCAGAAGTATTATGCCTTCAACATAAACAGTTTCACAACTTCAGAACACAGTGCCTACATACAGCTTCTCTAACTCCATCAAGTTTGTACCAATATACTCTGATGTAACACAGCTGGCCTCTTCGAACAGAGTATCAGATCAAATCCTCCAAAAAATCTGTTGGTTCAGAGATTCAATCCAGACTTCTATAATTGTCTATATAATCATCTATGTGCAACATTTTAGAGCTTTGTTCTCCTGTTACTGCCAGTAGCCCATGCTAGTTGAGTTGAGAATAACTGGAGCATTCCTGTTGGCTGAAAATAACTTATTCCAAAACTCTCCATGAGAAAACAGATGGTTTCTTCGACAAAATAGGACAAAATGCCTGCACCGCAGGGTCAGGACATTCTGAGGGTCAGAGCAATGTTTTTCAAATGTGCCTGCCTAGGCCGTAGCTGCGTTTAAGATCGGACGGTCACAGCTGTGGGGTCTTTCTTCAGAGCAGCTGTTTGAGATCAGATGGAGTCCCGCGTGTCCATTCCAGGCTCAGCAAACCCCTTTCGATTACCCCCAGAAGAACCAAGACCGCTGTGGCATTCCAGCAACTTGATCTCATGTGAGTTCACCAACGGGGGGGCAACGTAGAGCAGTCACAGCATGCTGGATATTTTTATGGGCTTCAATTTTAGATTTAATGTGGTATTAAAACCTGAATAATGTGGTATTTGCAGTGGGTTTCAAAATCCAAACTTTAAACATCTAATGCAGGGATCTTAGCTAAACTAAAGTATTTTCATTTTTCCCCCCCAGAGTTTATCACTTGTGTAACTTTTCTAATGTTACATCCATGTAGTATTATCTATCTGATTTCATTCCCTATAACATTTTGTTTTCACAGCAGCCGTGACTTCAACAAACATGTAAAATAACCAAACAATAACACCTTTCAGCAGCTGACTCAAGTAAAACGATCCGACCTTCATGGCTTTTTTGAAAAACGACTCGCCTGAGCATTTGAGCAGTGAACACTTTTGATGTCATGTGTATCAGTCTTCCTCGCAGCCTGCATGGTGCAACCACTACAGTTGATTTATAGCAACAAATATTTTGAGCAGGTGGCGCCTCCAGCCCCCTTCGCATAACCTTGCTGCCTCCAGCCTTACTGACCGACTACATTTAACCAATTCCACCATAAATGGCTGAAAAATCTGTAAAAGATGTTGAATTGCTTATTTTTCTCAGCATTTCTTCATGTCTTTTTAGTTTTCACGTGTGCTTTTTATGCAAATTTAGATAAACGGAAGTTTCGGATGAAGACTGGGACAGAAAAAATCATGAGCGGGAAGGAGATTGTAGAAAAAAGAGGGCAAGAGAAATAAAGACAGAGGAGGAAAGAGAGGACAAGAGATGGGAACCCGCTTGAAAGCTGAGTGCAGCTGCAGAATGGCATTGCATTGGGATCTGTCAGCTCGACTCTGATTGGCCTGACACTGCTAATCCCTCCAGATGTTCAGCATTAGCTGATGAGTGCGTGACTGTTCTGTGCAGAAGAAAACGCAGAGAGAGAGAGCCTGAGGACTCCATGGCTGGTGGGACTAGGGTAAACAGAGCCTCTCATGGACCACTGTCCATGGGATTTGGGGAGATTTAGGGAACAGGATGATCCGGCATCCGGGAATTAGGTGGCTCAGAGTGCAGACTGTGTCAGCAGTTTGGGATCCTGGTTGCACAAGTGGCTTTGCTGGCCTACAGTCATCAGCACTGAAAAGCTGTTCGATCACATACAGAATTGCCAGATTTTAGATTCTATACGTAAAAAATGTTAAAGGATGTCAACATGTCTGTTTGACTGAAGCCCTCAGGCTTTTATCCTTCCTCTGTAATCAAGACTTACAATCAGCACTGGCAGGTGTCCTAAACCTCAAGCTAAGCTGAAAAGCCAGAATTTCCTGAAACTGATTGATGTATTGATTCAGACTAAAGCTCTCCAGTTAAGACGGGTTGTGATGTCAGTGGTGGACAGCTGGCCTAATAAACGGCTTTCAAAAAGAGAATATCATTTGTTTGCTGTTGTGTTACTGATCAGTAAATGCACATTTTTAAACATTAATGGTTTTTCCACGTTTTACTTTCAGTAGCTCATTAAATTCCCAGCAGTAGTTGACCAGAAATATTTTAATTGATTTAAATCTAGTTAGAATGTTTTGGATTTGTTTTTTTTATCTGAAAACATTTTTTTTTACTTAAAGCCAGGAATTTCCTGAAACAGTGAAACATATTGGTAGGAGCTGAACGGGACCTTCAACGACTCAATTACAAAAGTTCCTCAAGGCAAAATCTTAACTTGACGCTTCATTTAATTTAGCTGACAGAGTTCGTGTTTCCCGGGGGGCAGCTATTGTTGTCGCACAACATTTCTGTGTAGACATTAATTGTGATGGAAAATCAGTAAAAGACTTGGAATGTTTGGGAAGAAATCCTGCAGAAGAGAAGTCATTATGCCCTACAGTGAACCAAGTTGGCCCAGCAGGATAACGTAACATGGAAAATGATTTTGTTGATGCCAATGGCAACTTTATGTATCACATTTTCCAGACTAAAGGTCAAACTTTTTATTAATAAACCTTAAAATCTATCTATAGATGGCTCAATTATTACTTTTGTAAACAATGCACTGTGTGTGATGTCAGCAATATTCATATACGCATGCAGGTTGCTTTGGGGATGTAAAGCAACAGATATTTCATGGCGATTGGGTTTAATTAGTAGTATGAATGATGATGTGAAATATATATATATATATATATATATTTCAGCAAGACTTGGCCTTAGCTACAGAACAGATTTCGCACCTGGTATTATGACAGCGCCAGACAGGACATGGATGAATGTCTACACAAACAGGATATAAGAAGATGATCAACAGTGATGTTTAGGAATCATGTTTGGGTGTTTCACAGTGAAATGTGAAGGCCAGTAGATTATACTCATAGTTGCTTGTTTCCCCAGACACAACACATACAAGCCCTGGTTGTTTTTTTGCTGCAGGCTTCATATGACTGCCATGAAGGACCTGTCTGCTTTCCTCGCTCCAAAACAGACGAGGAGAAAGAAGCAGCTGCAGCCGGCCCCTCTGGGATCCATGCCGAAATAAAACTATCAAATGCCCCCGGACCGAGGACAGATTGCTTAATGTGTGAAAGCTGCACTGTGTTCACAGACATGTTTTGTCTGCTCTGGCAGAGCAGCTTCTACTTGTGAATACAAGTTTTTTTCTTCTTCTTACCACTTTCTGTATTTTGGTGTGACACTATGGAGGAAATGATAACTGGAAGGGGTCAGTTTGTAGATCTTGTAGGAATTCAAGTGGTTAAAATAACTCTGCATGTCCTTGGCAGAAACAAATGGGTGAAGCTGTTGGCAGAGCGTGTTGTCGGGCGGTAAGAAGGGGTGAAGAAGTGGGTATTTCGTGAGTTTGGGGAGCAGGCAAAGATTGTCCCAAAAAAGCTGGCGGGCTTCCGGGACCCGGTCTAAAATCCTGTCACAATTACACTATTAGCATGCTCAGCTGCGCCTCTGTTCTTCTTTTTTCTAGCGAGCTATGACAACCAACAAGGCACATGAGTCCATCAGAAAAAGAGTCTGTCAGAGGCCCATTGTGTCCTCAGCCTCCCTGCCCTCACCCCACTATTGACTCTCAGCTGTTGAAGGGAGCCAGAGAAAAGCCAAAGGCATCATGGGAGCTGCAAGAGCACTTGTGGTGCTGGCTGTGATTGACAAGAACTTGGCAAGCAGAGTAACTCACCACTGAAGCATGAAATGTGAACTTCAGCTGAAAGTCTGCTTTTCAGGAAGGAAAAATGTTTAGTTTTGAAAATACATCAGCAGCTTCGAAACGGTAAAAAAGGAAAATCAATTTCTGGTAAAATCGGAATATAGGTTCAGGTTTCTGGTAATATCTAGGTTTCAGATTATTCTTTCAAATTGTTTCACTTCAAAACAATAATTGCCTTTATCCTACCTGTCCTGTATCATGTATTAACCCAATTTATATTGTTTAGTGTGTCATTAACTAGTAAAAATATTTAATGACACAAGTTGCTATACACATATTTCACTTAGTAGTTTTTTTTTTACCTTAGAAAAATATGCTAGGGATCAGATCAATAAGTATTATAGTATAGGTTGTCATAATTAGGAGGAAAAATGCTTTGTTCAAAATTGTCCCTCCCCATTCAATTGTAGACCAATTATTAGGAGAATTAAAAAAGGCACATTTTGGGAAAAATTGTTGCTTATATGCCAAAAATGTTTTAGCCATCATCCTATAAAAAGTGGGATTTCGTTGGTATTTGTGTGTGTTAGTGCAGGTGGCAGAAATGTCAGCTGTATCTATTTTTAAATATCTTGTTGTATAGTAACTTGGTTTACCTCTAACCAGGTTACTAACCGTTACTAGACTTGGAGCCATGGCAGTGGCTCTGCTTTCAGTTGCCGTTTCCATGACAGCAAGACAGTTGCTCTGCAACACTGTGAAACTCTTCAGAAACTGCTTGAATGACATTACAAAGAGTCTAAAGCCCCCAGGACAGAATGCTCCAAAACAGAGGATACATTACCAACACAGTGACAAACCGTTCACTGCTGAAATCAAATATCAGATTTTTTTTGCTGCATGCAGGGACCCATTTGGCTGGTTTTACCATTGATATTGACTTTGGATCATTATCATCTTTAAACTTGAAGAACGTTACTCCCAAATCAGACCGGCCATCCATCATAGATTCAACACACGTATAAGACAGAGCTCTGAAGGCCACACATGTTTTCTGGACCTACATATGAGTAGTTAATGTATCCACAGAACACCTAGAAGGATAACAAACAGCAACTCATGGATGAATGTATTAAAATGTAACCAATATGCTTCTCTTTCCTACTCTGTGTTTTAGAAATGATTCATTTTATTATTTAATTTATTTGTTAAAAATATCTGCCTGAACAAAAACCTTCTTTAAAAGCATCACACATTCTATATTTATGCAATGTGTCATTTTATTCAAGATATTTTAATTTGTGATTGTCTGACTCAAACGTATCACTGACATTAGAGGTTATTTGCTTGTTTTATTCACCACAAAGGCCTAACTTTGTTGATCACAAGTGATTTATAGCGCAAAACATCCAGGGAGGTGAATCCTTTTATAGGCACTGTATTTTCGCAGTGTGTGTATAAGTGAACATTTTAATGGGTTGTGTAAAGTGATATTGTTGTGGCCTCTCTGTGACTTCAATGCTCGATTTAACTCCATCAGCTACAGGAGCCAGACAAAGTTTAAAAGTTGAAATGGAGATTGAGCAATCTTACCAGGCACAGTATTTCATTAACGTGACAAGCTGATAAAATGCCAGTGGGCATGAACTTGGCTGACGAACAGCAGCCTTTACAACTGCGTTAATTAACCCTTCCCACAACAGAGGCAGACTGCAGCGCAGGAGCCAGTGCTGGAGATGAAGCCACAGTGTGGAACATAAAGCACCAACAAGACGTCCCTAAAAATAACTTCTTGCTAAGAAACAAATAACATGGTTGTCTTCCCTCCATGCAGACCCAAACTTGCTGATTTGGAGGGAAGTCTAACAAAATCATATTTAGCAGTCTGCTAACCTTTTTCTAATGCATGATTTTGCTTTTCATTAAAGTGAAAGTGATTTCACTGATCCTCATAACACCAGGAGTGTCAGGACCTGTATAACTGCTTTGGCTGTGCGCCTTTTGAGCAATGCAAGACGTTTCACAGAAAGTGTAAAAAAATGTCAAGAGTTTCCAGTTTTCTTTTGTGCAACAACTGTCTTTGTCAGCTTAGTTACATAGGAACCACAGAGTTTCTACAAATTGTCAAAATTCTGCTTTTCTTAAATCTTAAGGTGTTTTGGACAATTTTTAAAAAATTGCAATCATTTAATTTTCTAAAAAAATGTACCTCAATTTCCACTTGAATTTAATCTTTTCTTTTTCAACTTATTAGACTTTCCATGGCTTTACAAGGATAAATATGAATGCTGCAATGAAAAACTTAAAGCCACTTATTGCTTTAATCATGCTCCAAAATGGTTGCAGCGTTTAACAACCTAGTTCTCTATCAAAGATGAAAATACATCATAGAGGAGATTGACATCTTCCATTTAAATACAATCGTTAAATCTTTACGTTATAGTTGTAAAAAATGTACTATTCTTCAGTTGTAATATTGACATGTTTATGATTAGACTCATTCTGCTTCCATCATTCACATGAATTTTCTGACCAAAGAATATATTCAGTGTTTTAATTCTTTTGGCAACAACTGATCAGAGCAGGCAGTGCAGAGTGAAAGGAATAATTAAACTGCTGCTTTTGTGCATAGTGTTTGAAGAGCAAGTCAACAGCTCCTGAAACTAAATGCTGTCGACAGTTCATTGAGACACAGAGGAGCAGCTTTAACAGCTCTCTCATCGGTGCCCTTGTCACGCGGTTGATGCCCTCAGTGACACGGCCCACTATGCAAACACACGGACATCGGTTCTGTGTTCTGCACAAACTGTTGTACACAGAAACACACCAGCGACATATTTTCTTGATGTATGAGGTTGAAGAAGAGTCAGTGAGTTACAGAAGTCTGTTTTACCTTTACCTTGTTTTGAAACCCTCATCTGTGTTCATGTGTTGATCATCTGGCTGTTGATTGTAGGTTCAGTTGCAGAACTCAGATTATTTTGTTTTATTCGTCTTGTGTAATGCCATTAGCTGTAAAACAAACGCTCACCATGATGCTACCACCACCATGTTTGCCATTTGGTACAATTTTCTTGGGTTTGACTCCTTCAAACATCCATCCTGATTGGAGCAGCTTGGAGGTGTTGACCCTAGACAGGTCTAGACAACTCATTTTATCGTTTATACTTTTTCTTACGCCAAAACTGAACTCAATATAATCCCCTGAAGCCCAATTCAATTTTGTGTCATTGAGCTTCTGCTTTTAATTCAGAAATATTTTTTTTTTTTTATCCCAAAGACAAATTAAACTTTGTCATTACTCATATCACTGAAGTATCTTCAAAGAGTCGTTCGATGATGATACTGTGGGCAGGAAAGAGTTCAGTAGCCGTCAGTCTTGCAGGAAATGTGAAGAGGCCTTTGACTGAAGACCCTGTTGTCTCATTAGTGTCAGCTAAATGTCCAGGCAGCAGACGATATTTCACAGAAACATTATGCTACCACCACCATGTGCTGGATGACACCATCAGTTGTTAGCGAGCACTGCTAATCCACATCATTTGCTTTTGCTTCTCTTTAAATCTTTGTCTGGCTGGATGTTTAGAAAACCAAGCAGAGGAACCGATGATGTGATCATTTCCCATTATGGTGTGAACTTCCTCTTTCTCTTTCTGCTCTGCATCCATGAAGCCTCTTTTTCTCCATCTGAAATGACTTGGAAACTTATCTGGGCATCTGCAAATTTGACAAATTTCTCATTGGTGAAGTTTTGTAATGCACTCAGCACATGCATGCAGTCTTGTCCTCTTCCCATCTGGGCGCTTATCTTTTCTGTTGAGAGGTGGTGACACAATGAAAACAGGGACATGCTGTGCAGCCTGCCACACAGAGGAAGAGTGCTCAGCAGAACTTTATTGAATTAACTCTGAGCGTTTGTTCCTAAACCAATATTGCAAAACTATAAAGGGGCCAAGGGACTGCAGGCGCACACAAAAGACTGCTGCAGAGGTAAAAAAAGCCTCCAGGCAGCTCTTCATCAAAGCATAGCGTTTAGTTTAGGTCAAAAGAGAACTCCTGATCTGGAAATAACAGAGCATTCCGGAAGAACACAGCGGTCCCACCCAGCCTCCCAGCTGCCTTCAACCTGTCTGTCTCTCTCGCTGCCCGTCTAACTTTCTCCACTTTAAATTATTTACTTTGAGACCTGCTGCTTCTGTCTGTCATTTCTCTTGCATACCACACTGTTGCACATTCGGGCTGACTGACAGGAATTTATGAAGGCTAGTTTTAGTGCACTAATTCATTAAAGTTCACTGAGCAGAACGTACTAAACGGGGAGCATTTGGACATGTAACGCCATTTTCACATTAAGACAAAAATAATTCTGCACACTTGGTATGAAAATAGAAATGGCAACTGGAAGCAGTTTCTTAGAATTCTGTACAATCAATAAAATAAACCCTGGGGGTTGATCATATGATGATATTTTTGTTCACACCATCTATCAGAGTGATTAAAATGTAATTTTCTGTTTTTTTTTTTTGTTTTACACCAGGAAACAAAGCCAAATCGAATTACACAGTAGAAATCTAGAAACCCTCACTGTTGGGGAGGAAATATTGTTTCACTTGGTCCCAAACCAAGGGTGCAGTTTTGACTTGGTAGGGTGCTAAACATTTCTTACTGCTTGAATATTCCCAGTAAGAAATGATTGATTGGGTCGTCTCTAAGCCTAAACTCCTGCAAACGGAGAGCAATGAACTGCACAGCAGGAGTAACTTGGTTTTTGAGTGTAAACACAAGATTCAATCCCAGACTCACATTTGGAGTTTTACGGTGCTTATGTTTTAAAATATAAATACATTGTCTCACTTAAAGGTGACATTAATTAATTGATTGCTTTTAAATTAATTAACTAAATGGTAAATCTGCTTGTAATTATCTGTGGAAGTTGGGAGAGACCAATTTTTATTTTAAGGATGTAAATGTTCTGTTTTAATTGTTTACATCATTTATGTTCCAAAATAGAAATTAAAACAACCCCGGCTCTCTAGGATAAACTGCTCTTACTAAAATGTATGCTTGGAACAACCAGACAGGCATTTGCTTTTGTGGTTTGAGTGATGTTGCTTTAAAAGAATAATGGGTTATAGTTTTATAGCTGAAAAGAATGACTTTCATTTTGTGACTTGAGGTACTTTCTTCTCCCTCACACAGACTCAGGATTCAGGTCAACAGCAAATTCAAAGATCTGTTCTGACTACACACACAATTTAAGTGACTTTACTTGACTTTTAAACAGTCTGATATTCTGTGTTGGTCTTATTTATCTGTTTATTTTTTCTTCCCTGTGTTTATCTCTCAAAAAGAACAGTCCTAAGTGATTCACTGTCACACATAATTTTACTAAACATTGAATGTTTCTGTTCTTTGTTTCCCTTCAAACATTGTTTCATTTATTTTCCACCGCATTATGAAAGGACATTGAATTGAATGAATGTTCTTTTTGTTGTGGATGAAAAACCTTTTGATTTGATGTTTGCTCATCCTTTAATTATAGGACACAACTTCTTTTCTCAGATGCTCCTCATGGCAAAGACAATTATATTGAGTGATTTCCTCTAGTTGGCATTTAAGATGTGAATTTGATGGCACTAACAGCAACAGGCACAGACGTGTCTCAGCATGTTTAGGTGTCCAATGAACATTCAGTGTTTACCACGCAACCGATGAGATCCAGACAAAGTAAAGCTAAAATTGACCTAAAATGGAATCATCATCATTTTCTGTAGTTTGCATGTTTTAATGGTGCATACCTGCAAAATTCCTGAATAATATCAAGGTGCTCTTTCCTAAACCTCTGCAGGTAAATTCTCCAAAATTCTTAGGTAACAAAAGGAGGTTAATTAATGATCTGATCTTGGAAAGATGGTCCCACATCACACAGCTGAAGATAAGTTGGGAGACGGAAGGCTTGAGGGCACAACATGTGGGTTTCCCCTTGTTCAGCACTATCAGAGGACTGAAGCATCAAAGCATCAGAGTTGGGCTGTTATCTCAAGCTCACAGAGGAGCTGTCAGATAAAACAGGAAGTAGTTAAAGTGGTGTCAAGCTGCTGTTGTGCACCTCCAAATCTACAGTGCGTTTTCAGAGCAGTAGGGCAGCAATACACTGGAATGCATGTGAGAAAATCTTTGCTGACCTACACACACACACATACGCACACACACACACTCACACACACACACACACACACACACACACACACACACACACACACACACACACACACACA
>CAEGAF010003686.1:0-22948 GCA_903067075.1 Micropoecilia bifurca
CATGCACAGGGAGAACATGCAAACTCCATGCAGAAAGGCCGGGGCTGGGAATCGAACCCAGAACCTTCTTGCTGCAAGGCGGCAGCTCTACCAACTGCGCCACTGTGCAGCCCTGAGTGGATAACAATTTAAAATATTTAAATGCAAATAAATGAGTTAGTATTAGTGCTTGTTCTTGCATTTTTTGCAGCAAGAGCTAAAATGCAAATGTTTTGGAGTGCAATACTTAATTTTTTCAACGTTTTGTCAAGCCACAACCAGAAAATATAACATCTATTTTTAGGATTTCACATGGCAGATCAACACATAGTAGTGTGTAGTTGTGAAATGTGAAAGAAAACATTACTTTTTTTGAATGGTTTTCATTTAAAAATCTGAAAAGTGTGGCTGTTGTTTGCATTTAGCCTAATTTATTTTAATGCCCCTATGATGTTGGAATTTCATCGCAATAAAATCGCAGGTCAAATATGAACATTTCAGCCTGGAAAAATATTGCTCTAGATGAAACCACACAAGCTAATTTTAAGACTTTAACATTTTTAACATGGACACTTTGGAGTTATCTGCTACAGGTAAGACATTTACTGCCTATAATCTCTCAAGAGAAGCCCACTGTAAATAAAAATCTGAATAATCTCTTAAAATCTCTTTTTTTTTTTGCCTGGCTGAACTACGACACGAAACAGTAATAATTTGGTTGACATATTCTCAAGAATAAAAAACAATAATAAAAAACCAACCATTAAGCCACAATTCAAGCAAGACTGGGTTACTTTCCCTAAACAATAAAATGTTCGTCTTTTCTGTCAGTTAATCATCACTTTCCTGTGCAAAGTGATTCATCCAATCCTATTATACTCTGTCACACTCTTTAAAGTCTCTGGCGGCGTCATACTTATGGCTCAGAATCACAACGAGCCTCCGCCCCCCGCTTCATCACACAGCCTCTTGAACAATCAGACAATATTACAGCCTTTCCCCCCTCTAGTCAGCACACCTGGTGGAAATGACACATTCAAGAAGACGACAACGCCGCTGCTGTTGTCGGCGTAAATCCGTCTGACTCACTGCACTTTACGTTCTGTGCCAAGTTCTTCTATTGCTTGGGGATCTGTATTATATTTGCAAGACCTGAGCAGTAGACAGGAGTTGGGAAAAAGATTAATAGCACACAGAAGAAAATTATTAGAATGAAAGTTTAACCGCTCTATTGGGTGAATCTTACAGGGACGAGTCTGGTCCTTTTAAGGAGAGGATGTCAGCAGTCACCGTTTCATCGGCTGCGACATCTTCAGATCCGTTTTTCCTCAAGGCTAAAGATCCAATTTGACTTAGCACATCTAAAAACAACAAATGTTTGATCAAAGAGTGGTAAATAAAGAGAAACAGTAAAAAATAGCAGATGAAGTAGAAACAGACATGAAGCAGTGTTAGATACCAGCAATTCATGCTGTGTTGAACTCTAGGGAAAAAATGATGAGATTTCAAAAAGGATCTAAAAGAAGACATGAAATACAAACCACAATAATAAAGGTGTGAGGTAATAACGAAATGGATGATGCTTTCAAAATCCTGCCAGGACAAATTTTATAAAATATTTGACTTTTGTGTCAAATCTAAGGTCCGGTGTTTAATTTTTTATAAGAAAGAGAAATTTGGATGTTGAACAAATGGATGAATCAAAACCTGTTTTTTTGGTTTATTTTGCTCTATGGCAGTGTGGCCCCTGTTGTAAATCCCCAGCAGGTGCCCACATTTGTTGCAATACTTTTGTTAACAGCAACCAGGACACAAGGTGGACAACTCATTGTCACAAATAAAATCTGAAGGTAAAGATATATTATAATGGTTTAAAAAAGTTGTTAAAGAAGGTGAAAGGTCAGAACTGAAATGTTTGGGTTTACTGCACTGGATTCAGCCTATGTTTGTTCAAAAGAAAAACCACTTAGCCTACCCTACCATATAACCCAGGATCAGCTCCTGCATAAACAATACCATTAAACTCTAGGATTACATATTATTTGCTTTTTCATAACTAAAAAAAATCACAGATAAAATCTTATTCTATCTTCAGAAGCGCAGCACTTACAAGTCGACGTTGGTGCAATGAGCAAATTCTCAAGTTAGAAAACTTTCCCCTTGCACATGTGCTTCCTTCAGCACCGAGAGGCTGTTTGTCAGACTCTTGTTTAGATTAACGTTCTTTGTTGATATACAAATCATAAAACTTCATTATCCGCTGTTCATCGTCTCTGCTGATCTCTGCTCTGTCCGCTCGTCTTCTCGCTCCCATCATTTATTCTCCCGCCTTTTCCGCCCGCCTTTTTATTGCTCGCATTCTTCAAAGCGAGCGCTCCGGTCCTCCGGATTCATTTATGTTGGGACTTTAATTATCTCCCTCGAAATGGATCAGCTTCACCTCTTTACATTTCATTACGTCCTCAGTCCAGATTGTTCCAATATTTCGGGCTGTCAAGTCAAAACTGCGGCTTTTTATCACTGCCTGATAACGTTATAGTTGCTCAACAAACCTTGCCAGCAGAAAACTTAAAATATATATATATTGTTGGTTTTGCTCGGACTCTTTTCCAAACTAAAAAAATATATACATCTACAGAAAGTGATTGAGTTGTTCCCATCTGAAGTTGTAGAAAATGTTTTGTCCATATTTCTAGAAGGATTTAAGGAGTTTTGAGTGGTACTACATTTTCAGATTCAGCATAAATCAACATGTGTATGAAAACTGAATTACAAAATGTTAAATTGAAGTTGTGAAGATTAAATAATAAGATGGAGCACAAAAACCTTATTTTCTTCATAGAACAATTTCCAAATTCCGACCATTTGGAAATTCTACCTCTTTGTAGAAACCTTGTAACACTGCTTATGCTATATGATAGCTGCAGACTAATGACATGCACAGATTACTTTTAATAACCCCCTCTAGTTATCTTTGTAGCCCAAATATTTTCGGATTTCTACAGCAACGCTTCTCTAAAATAAAGCGTTGTAGAGGGAATAGAGGTGGTAGAGCAGAGGCGACGCGAACTAAAACGGATAAGAAGAGAAACAGAAGAGAATGGAAGGGATGTGGAGTTCATTGAAAATCAGGAGACTCTCCTTCAAAGCGGGGATGAATTGCTTTCTAAAGCATAGAGCCAAATGCAGAGAGGATGTTTTTGCATAAATGTTGCCTTCTGTGAATTAGCATGAAATCCTGGGGAAATTGTAGGTCAAGGCCTCTCGACTTAATAAATCACGAAAGCGTGAAAATGGCGGGGTGAGTAGCGCAATTCATCTTGGAAGAGGCGCTTCATAATTGCCCCACATTCATCCGGTTGGCTTTGATTGTGAACAGCGGGACGGAAAACCCGGATGTTCCTTCTGAAAATGATGCATTTCGATGCCTTCATGTAAACATGGTATTACATGATGCTATTGTTTTTGTTTTTCATCACATTTCACTGAACATCATTTGTTGTCTCATCAATGCAACAAAAAAAAATTCCCCAAAAGCCTTGAAGATCATTGAAATTGTTATGTTTTTGGAAAATGAACATTGGATCTGCCACTTCCACACAGTCTCTCTTCCTTATTGTTGAACTCTGACCTTAGCTGAGACAAGTGCGACTTGCAGACCTATTAATGATTTTTTTTTGTCATCTGTTCTTGAAGTTGTTCTGTCACTCAGACTACTTCATGTTGTCAGTCTAGTTTTGATTGTATTAGTAGGTTTGTGACTCATCTGTCCAAAAGGAAAATTGTTTTTACCTCGTTTACCATTGTCTGACACACACAAAAATTTAGTGATGATTTGAAGCAACGAAGTGTGAAGGGAAAAAAGCAACAACAACAACACCAAACAAAAGAACCGTGTTGTATCGCTAACTGTCTTTTCCTTCTCTGTGCGCTGCCTTCGTTTTCTTCCCTCCACCCAGACAGTAACTTCGTTCTTGGAAACGCGCAAGTCCAGTCCGTCTTCCCCATCGTCTACTGCTCCGATGGCTTCTGCGAGCTGACCGGCTTCGCCCGCGGCGAGCTGATGCAGAAGAGCTGCATGTGTCACTTCCTGTACGGCGGCGAGACCAGCGACCGCATCACCTCGCAGATGCAAAAGGCTCTGGACGAACGGCGGGAGTTCAAGACTGAGATCGTTCTGTACAAGAAGAGCGGTGAGGGGAGGGTGCTGTCACACTCAATCATCTTTCATACACATATATATTTAAAAAATGATATTCATGTTCTGCACTTCTTCAACAAAAGGCTCCAAGTTCTGGTGTCTGCTGGACATAGTTCCCATCAAGAATGAGAAGAGCGAGGTGGTTCTCTTCCTGGTCTCGCACAAGGACATCACAGAAAATAAGGACCTGGATCGGAGCAATGATTCTGACACCGGTGAGCGAGAAAATGAGAAAAAGAGAGAAAAAAAAGAAATCCAATTCCACTGTAATTCACATGAAGTGATTCAGTGGAGGGATTGCAGCTGAGCTCTTATTAAGAAGGGAGTTTGGTAAGAGGTAAAACTAATTTTTTTCTGAAATTTATTGGGTTCTTCCAGCTGTTTCACTTTGGTTATGAATCCTCCTTTGTGCTCAGGACTTCCTCCCATTATGTGAATAAACATGCCAAAGTGGTGATATTTGTGCATGATGGCAGCCAAGCCAATATGATAAATACTTTAGAATGTGAAAACTGCGATTAAAAAAAAAAAATCAGTGGTATTTCATTTGCAAACACAGGATTTGTAGGAAAAGTTCAGTCTGCACCTTTTCTTTCTGGGGATTAGAAAAGAGACCTAAATTATGAAGGTGTACCACCATCAAATACTCATCTTCAAATACAAACTTCTTCTTTCTATAAGTTTTTCTCCCTCACCCAGATTCTTTGCATATATATGCAAATCCTGCTGCTTCGGGAAGCAGCAGGATTGTTCTGAGGATGCGATTGATTTGCTACGGCTTGTTCACGAGAAAATCTGGCTTTTCCCTGCGAGGAAAGGCCAGAAAAACTTTTACCTACACTCCGGATTCCCCAGTCCTTCCCTCCGCAGTCGACAGTTGCACATTCCTGCAAGATGCTGCTCGGTTCGTTGACAACGGTAGTAATTAATCCCTGCAACAGCAGCAGAGGGTTGTAAGAATATAGCTTTGCATTTCCACAGAGCTGCTCCCTGCCTTTGTAACGCAGTTAGAAGAAGCGACTGATAAATGCAACACTGAAAGACAAGCTAAGGCCTTCAAATGCAGAAACTGAGACCGGTGAAAGCTTTTGGGTGCTGTTATATGGGAGTCGAGGGAGGCAAAATGTTCTGTGGTTTTACGTGAATACTGAACCATGAATAAGTTGGCCTGTTGGACTTTTTTGTGGACTGTTTTCAGATGAGGAAACAGGCCTGGAGGTCCATCAGGTCAATCGGCCCCCGGGGTGCAACATGGAGCGCCGGCGCAGTCGTGCCGTCCTCTACCATCTCTCCGGTCATCTCCAGAAACAGGACAAAACCAAGAGCAAACTGAAAATCAACAATGTGAGGCATATTGTGTTCGAACATCTTTTACCAAGCGCGGTTGTAATCCAATTATTTGTTTTGAGTCTTCCAAGCTTTCACGGTGTCTCGGGTGATGTTTTGGTTCCTCGCGCCTTTCTGTTTAAAGAGTGTTCTCGGGGCCAATGCCAACCCAATCCCAGAGTACAAGGTGGCCGACGTCCAAAAGTCCCGCTTCATCCTCCTCCACTACGGTGCGTTCAAGGCCGGCTGGGACTGGCTCATCCTTCTGGCCACCTTCTACGTAGCCGTCACTGTTCCCTACAACGTCTGCTTCACCGCTGTGGAAATACGGGAAGACGGCGTCTCAGCGGCCAGAAACCCTCCGAGTGTCAGCGATATCTTGGTGGAGATACTTTTCATCATCGGTAAGGTTTCTACGACCCATAAGCACTTCTTTATTCAATTGTTTCACTTTGGTAGGAGCATTACTGCTTTTTCATCCTTGATTATCTTCTTATGATGGATCGTACTCCACCTACATCTTATTACGATTTCCTTCGCAATCCATGTAAAATTTGAGGTGTGCCGTGTAATCGGATTCCTTGAAGAGCTGCACAGTTTATGCAGCACATGTTATCAGCCCTTGAAACAGCCCCCCCAGTCACAATTTGCTGTTGACTGTCCGAGTGATTTATTTCCCCGAACGATTTCACAAACCAGGTCAAGCTCACATCCCATCCGTAACAAACTCCAGGTCTGGGTGAACACAGTTTGCCCCTGAGTTTTAGTTTTTTCATATCTGCAATCTGGGTCAACCTGAGAGTGAAATTTGTGGTACCTGACCAGGTGTATGGAAAGATAACTCCTGTTTGGGAAGGAGAAATACTCAGTGCTCACTGAGAACTGGTCGTACACATGAAATATTTGAAATCTTCCATGCTTTTCTTTTTCTTTTTAGTTTCTTGGGACTAAAATAACAAAAATAAATAATGAACGCTGAATTTGCTCAGTTATTTTTGTATGACATAAAAGCTTTGTTGATCTAAGATGGGAAATTTCAAAGAGAGGAAAAGTGAGTAAGAGTGTAATTACTTTTTTACACATCTATAATGTGCTGCTGATTTAACCGTTCACAGCCTTACCACACTACATACACTGGCACCATTTTACTGTTTCCCACAGGAAGTTGTATAAATGGTGTCTGTAAAGTGTCTGTTGATTATAAAGGAGATTAAATGGTTTCTTTTCTAAAGCCGCTGCAGGCAGTTTGTGTACATTTAAATTTAGGTTATCTGGTAGCTCTTTTTCTTACTTCTGGTGCTGTTAGATTTGATCAATTTTGGATTGGAAGTTTTTATTTTGCAATCCTCCCGGTTTCATTAAAGTTCGCCTGCTAAGCTATGAACAATAAGTTTTAAAAATATGTGCACTTCCCAATATTTTGTGCAGCAGAAGTAAGCGATCGTCGCTGTTCATACATCCTGTGTTTACGTTGCAGATATTGTCCTAAATTTCAGAACGACCTACGTTAGCACGTCGGGGCAGGTCGTGTACGACGCCCGCTCCATTTGCATTCATTACGTCACCTCCTGGCTGTTTGTGGATCTGATCGCAGCCTTGCCCTTTGACCTTCTGTACGCCTTCAACATCAGCGTGGTGAGTCTGACGCATTCAAAGACGTCCGTAAGCCGACAGAGCGCTCTTGTAGGAAACACAAAAGGTCACACCTTCAGTTCTCCGCGTTTAAGTGCGCAGACGTCATTCTCTTTTGCTCCCAGTATCCTCCCCCTGCTGTTAGTCTCTCTACAGGCGATGATTTAAGTAGACTTTAAATAAGGCTGCGAATGTTCGGCTAACACCATGGCAACAAAATTATATCAAGTGCGCGCAATTAGAGTGTGGACAACAATATTTCCCTGAATTCCAGCTCTTTCAAAATGTGTTTTTTACTGTTGCTTCAAAGCAGAAAAAAACCAAGAGAATTCAAGCTTCATTGTGTAAGTCCTCATTAGTTAGCTGGTGATTAGGCTGATAAATGAGGAGGCTGAGGATAAATTACAGGAACCAGATTAAATAAATGACGCCAAGCAGATGCAAGCTGTTGAAAATGCAACTTGAACTGCCGGGAGCAGCGCTAGATCTTTTAGATCTCTACAAAATAAATGGCATTGAAGTTATTACACATCAGAGAATATACAATAAATATATAACCCTGCAATTCTTCCACATGGTATTGAGCCACAACAGCGGAATTTGATTGTATTTTATCTGGAGTTTATGCGATAAACCAACACAATGCAGTGCAATTCACCAATGAAAATCAAAAAAGCACGAGGCTCATGGTAGCTCTGGAATAGCTGCAGAGATAAACAACTCAGGTAAGATGATCTCTTAACCTGACAACTATTGGCTTTCAACAAATATGGCTAATATTGAAGAGCGGCAATATTGCTAAATTATTGAAGAATAACAAATATCCTCCGTTGTAAGCTTGAAGTACTATTCAACTTTTTTTAAAATTAAAAAAACACTTAAATGGCGTTTTACATTTAAAAAAAAATGTTAGTGCTTTTTAAAATTCTCACCCCAATTCTTAAAACTGCACTGTGATTATTTTCTGGAAGAAATAACAGTTTATGTTTGTATGCTTTCTCACTGCAGCAGGTTTCAGGTAATTCTCAAAAAGCAGCAACCTGTGGAGAAATGGCTTTCCAGCTGGTTTAATTTAAAAACCATCTCTCTGTCTATTGTAATTCAGCCTCAGTTGCAGCGTAAGCAGATTTAGTTTTCAGACCACCTGTTGCTACGCAAACAAACATGATGTTGCAGGAAAATGCGATCTATGATAACTTCAACATGGTCCCAGTTTTAGCATAAACATATTTATCCATCACTAATCTCTGATCAGATGCTTATTCAATCTATTGTAAGCCTGTTTGGCATCTCTGAATGCTTAAGGGTCATTAAAAACAGGAGTGATTCTAATTACTAAAGTTTTCTGACTGCAGGCTGATTAAAGTCACTCAAAACAGTCTACTCCATCTCAGAATAGCTAATCACTTACTAATATCCAATTCTTCTTACTTTTTTCATTTTACTGGACTTCAACCTTTTCTCAGAACTTCGGGGTCCACCTGCTGAAGACGGTGCGTCTCCTACGACTTCTTCGCCTCCTGCAGAAGCTGGACCGTTACTCCCAGTACAGCGCCGTGGTCCTCACACTGCTCATGTCCACATTCGCCCTCCTGGCACACTGGATGGCCTGTGTCTGGTACTTCATCGGGCGCAGCGAGATTGAGACCAATAACCCGGCCACCTGGGACATAGGTTGGTCTGTCAGTCTGTCTGACTGTCTGGTTGGCTGGATGGATGGATGGATGGATGGATGGATGGATGGATGGATGGATGGATGGATGGATGATGGATGATGGATGGATGGATGGATTGGAATGGCTGAAACTGGATGGATGGATGGATTTGAATGGATGGATGGATGGATGGATGGACGGATGGATGGATGGATGGATGAATGAATGAATGAATGAATGAATGAATGAATGAATGAATGAATGAATGAATGGATGGATGGATGGATGGATTGGAATGGATGAAACTGGATGGATGGATGGATTTGAATGGATGGATGAATGAATGAATGAATGGATTGGAATGGATGAAACTGGATGGATGGATGGATGGATGGATGGATGGATGGATTTGAATGGATGGATGGATGGATGGATGGAGGTCTTTCCATCATAGAACATCTAACATAATGAAGTCTCTCATCATTCGTCCTGATGATCAACCATCATCTTGTCTTCATCTGTTGTTCAAAGTCAGAAGTTTTTACCCTGAGGCTCAATGAAAAGTCAAAAGTACTGACATGTATATTCCAGCAGATCTCTCTGGTATTTAGAAACTCACCTGTTGAACCTTTCAGAAAGCTCATGTATCACCAGACGTAAGATGGTCCTTCATAGTTTGTAGCATGTGAATTACTTTCCGGCAGAGCATCTAGGCATTAGGTGTTTGCCTGCTCTCTTCCCGAGAAAACACTTCTAATTCTGGAGATCCGTTCCCCCTCCCACTGGGCTCACCAGTGCTAAACAACAACACAATGAAGGTGTATGTGGAGCTGGTGGCTGTACTGCTCCAGGGATTTAAATCAGAAAACTGTGAAAAATAAAGGTTGGGACTGGTCATAAACAAATGGAAAGGTCTCTGCTCGGATGCAAATAGGACCATAGACTGGCGGTGGGCTGCAGCGCAGATGGTGAAGAGGGTCAGCCATTAATCAGAGGGTGTGTAATTGAGCAAGATAAAACTGCTTCCGATGGGCAGAGCAGTGCTCCTACACTCAGGGTTAATGAGTATGTGGATGCATGGCTTTTAAAACGTCGCAAAATACAATTGCAAATTTAGAATCCTTCATCTGTAGTCCTCAGCTGCATACTGTGAAATATAACCATTTAAAGACAAGAAGCTCTTGTCAGCCAGGAAATCCTGAGGTTTATTTCCTGGCTCTTAAATGTTACTTTTCAGAACTTAAAAAATAAATAATAGTAGAAAATAATAGTTTCAGAAACTTGCATGGTAAGTCTTGGAAAGTAACTAGGGACTTTCTGGAAGTATTTTTCTAAATTCTGGGACAAGAGACAGAAAGTTACAGGAAAGTAGCTGGTAAGTAACCATTAAGTCTTGAGGAAGACATTTTGAGTTTTGGTATATTAAAGACTTGGATGGATGGAATAAGAACAAATTCTTATTTGTTTACACACCAAAACAAGGGATTGCTGCAAAGTCAGTGACTCTATTCCATCAACTGAGCTTCCTTAGGCTGTGAACTTTTTGCCATTTCGGTTTTAGGAAGTTATTTACTTACACTATGTATCTACCTAACTAATTCTTTTTTTATATTTCTATCAATGTTTCCTTCCAAATAACAAGTAAGTGTTGCAGCTTCACTGAAAGGAAAAGGTGACCAATCTCATCTACGCACAAAAATAAATGCATTCTGACATCTCCTGAAATGTTAGAGAGCCATTACTGTCTATCTGAATTCACAAACATGACAAAGTTCCTGCTGCCCTCCAAACATTGTTTTCACTGCAGGGCCATCCAGAAAAGGTCACCTATGTATTCTCGTTAACCTAACGACCTCTTCTGGACGCTCCCCTCTTCTCCCACCAGGCTGGCTCCATGAACTGGCCAAACGTCTGGGAACGCCATACTTCCTGACTCCTCTCACCTCCCTGCTGGGCGTTTCGGATTCCCCTCACGGCGCAGTGACAGCCGCCAACTCCACTCACTGGAACGCTTCGGGCCTGGAGGCGCTGAACGTGACGGGGGCGGCGGGCCCGAGCCAGTGGAACGGCACCAGGACCAGACTGAGGATGCTGAACGGCTCGGGGATGACGCTGAGCGGGGGGCCGTCCGTCAGGAGCTCCTACGTGACTTCGCTCTACTTCGCTCTGAGCAGCCTCACTAGCGTGGGCTTCGGCAACGTCTCGGCCAACACAGACTCCGAGAAGATCTTCTCGATTTGCACCATGCTGATCGGAGGTGAGCTAAACCTCGACGACTATGCTGAGGATTATTTTAGCAATCTGATGATTAATCTGTTTAAAGAATTGATACATTTGGCAGATTTTTCTTTGAAGTTAGGCTAAAAAAACAACAATAACCACTACAAAACCCGAAATCTTCATATCGACCGTCAAAGCTTTTCTGCCCCTTCTGCTGGTGTTTCATGTAGATTATATGTCAACTGGATGTTTGAGAGGAAAACCAGGAAACAGCCTATTGTCACAAATGCAAACACATGCTGTTTTCTGAACATGCTTCTAAGTACGAACCAAGAACCCAATTAAAGGGAATTGCCTTATGAAATCTTTGAAATACTCCTCTTCTGGTGGTCTCAGCAGGAGGATATAAACAAAGTACGAAAAGCAACAAGAGAAGAGCTCGTATGAAGCCTTTCTATCCCTTCTGCTGTCTCCTCCGTAGCCTTAATGCACGCCGTGGTCTTTGGAAATGTGACGGCCATCATTCAGAGGATGTACTCACGTCGCTCCCTCTACCACACCCGCACCAAGGACCTGAAGGACTTCATCCGTGTGCATCGGCTACCGAAGGCCTTGGAGCAGCGCATGATGGAGTGTTTCCAGACAACCTGGTCCGTCAACAATGGCATCGACGTCAGCGAGGTAGGAGGGCTCGACTGCATGGGCCAGACAGGGAACATTTCACCTTCAGACGCCAAATGTCGAGGTAACGCATGCAAACGTCAAGACATTCAGAGACGACTCTGACATTTTATGTCTCTCATTGTGTGGCATTGAGCAAATATAAATACTATTAAGAAGAAAAGCTTTTTGGAAATGTCTAGTTTTTGAAAGATCAAATGTCCAACAATTACGTAAATTCTTTGAAGTGTGGTGTAAAGCGTGAAACGTTTTCTTTTGCATTGACTTTGCATGTAGCAATAAGATTAATTTGATCTGAGGCCTCATTCAGTGGACAAGGAGGATTTGAGTTGTAGTTTGGCTCCCATCACGCTGGGGTGACAGATTAATGAACAGACATTAAGTTCAGACTTGGTTGGGTCTTTCCATGACTTAAAACCTAGATAAATAATCCTTCTTTTTTTAACTTTAACATTTAACATAGGTCATGTAGTACTCAAGTAGAAATTATTTTAAAAAGGCATTCAGTTTTACTCAGGTTATCTTAATTAGATGTAAAAATCAGTTTTATAATTTGAAGTGTTGTTGTGAGGCCCTTTTCAATCCTCTCTTTAGTGGCCATTCACTAAATGGCAATTCCTGTAAATTTGCGGAGACTATGCATAGCTGTTTGCTAGATCCATGTATCAATTGTGAATATGTGGGAAGGTGAAAGGTTTCATTTTACCAGTTACTTCCCCCTTCCCACACAGTAATGGTCAAATCTACGTAAAGACTTGGCTGTAGCCCGTCTAGTGATGGTTTTTTCCTGAACTTCTCTCCAGCTGCTGAAGGACTTCCCAGATGAGCTGAGAGCTGACATAGCCATGCACCTGAATAAAGAACTGCTGCAGCTGCCGCTGTTTGAGTCAGCCAGCAGGGGGTGTCTCCGGTCCCTGTCGCTCATCATCAAGACCTCCTTTTGTGCTCCAGGAGAGTTCCTCATTCGCCAGGGCGACGCTCTCCAGGCGATATACTTCGTCTGCTCAGGATCTATGGAGGTTCTGAAGGATAACACCGTTCTGGCCATTCTGGGTAAACGAAACTGTTTTACAGTGACAGTCATTAAAAGCTTACGTCCACGTTAGCTCCGGGATTTTATGTTCTGCTTCATCTGTCGTCGGTAAGCTCATCAGATCCGGTGCGTACCAGGCGTCTGACGCTAATCGGAGCCATTTTTCCACCTGAATCTTGAAGGTCTTTTTTGTTGAGAAGTCCAAACCAAAGAAGCCCTCCTAGATTCCGGTAGGAAGGTGACTCACAAACCAACACGTTGGAGCTTGGCTTAAGAAAAAGTAACGAATGCTGCATCATCGAGGAGAAGAGTCCAATTACCTAAGAATAAAACCCACTATGAACACAGTTCTAATAATTATTGCAACCTGTAAAATTACCTGTGAGAAAAAGAAGCCATTTAGCACTTATGAAGTCATCGATCATTCAATGCTTTACAGAGAGTCAGAACCTAATCAAGCACAGGCTCAGTGTTCACAAAACTGCAGTAATGTTGGTATTAAGTTGCCCCTCTGGAAAAAACAATTCACGCCCCATTGTGAAGGTGGAGATTCACTGAGACGGTTAGCAGAGTCAGACACTGGTTCAACTAGAAAGAAAAAACCTTAAGAAAAATGAATCAGACTTTTGTTTTTCATCTGTTCATGACTTTCAGACTGAGACTCAGAGTTTCGCTTTCTGAGAACCTTTTGCCTTCTTCATGTTGTGAGACAAGTACTGTTTTGGTAATCTCTTCAATTTTAAATAGAACAAACAAAAATAATCCCAGTTTGTGGTTTAACTAGATGGATGCTTGTTTTTCCACAGAGGGTCAGGTTTGTTAGTGCAGCTGTTTTCCCAAAACATGGAATCATCATTTGAAAACTTCTTGTTGAAGTCCAATCTTAAAAATTTGTTCAATGACCTGAAACGTGACAAAAAAAGCAAAAAGTGAAAAAACCTGTCCCAGAAGTTCAACCGGTTATTCAAAAACAATAACAAGGGCAAAAGAAACCCCCAACAATTCATAACCAAAGAAAATAATGAGTGAAAAAAAAAGCTACACCCTCCCCTCTGTTGAAAAGCCTCAGACGTGTGTCAGTATTACTCCTCCAGATAAAAGAGCCTCTCCAGGGTCATGTCCCGCAACGCGAACGCCGACACTCCTTCCCGTCCACAGAACAAGGATAAAACAGAATACAGAAGCACAAACAGAATCCCAAACAGTCCTGGAAACAGTTCAGCCTCACACAAAGCGCCGACCGAAAATTAGCAACGCAGCTTTTTCAACCAAAGGCCTAACTGCTGTAAATAATAAAATGAGCACTGCCCACAGAGGATAGACGCCGTGCTCATTAGTTTGATGCTCGTGCGCCGGCATGTGGATATTAAAACAGCACTGAGCTCTTCCTGCTCCCTCCTCCTCGTGTGTTTTCCCAGAAACACAAACACACACACACACACACACACACACACACACACACACACACACACACACACACACACACACACACACACACACACAACACGCTCTCCTGTGCAAAAGGAGAATTAGGAAACGCATGTGCTATTTTTCTTCCTTCTTGTTGTTCTCCCTTACATAACCACGTGTGCACTGAGCGGCTCTGGCAGTGCCACTTCGACTTTGCGGCGCAGGTGGAAACGGTGCGCAGAGAATGGAGGCAGAAACAACGGCGAGTAACACTGGGCCACTTTGCTTTCCAACGCTTCGCTCCGCACAAGAGAGGGAAGACAGTCAGTCATGGCTTTGAAAGTTTTGTACAAATTAAACACCTGACAAATCTCCTGGAAATCACCTAATAAGTAAATAGCTGTTAGAAATGTAATCTCAGGTTTGTTAGAGAAAATTAGTGAACAAACATGAATACTTACAACAGAACAGCCACTAACTGTGTTTTGAACAAATATGACCATCACAGAAGCATGACAAGACTTTTGACACAAGGTTTCTAAAGTGTTTGCGTTTTTTTAATTATTTACGGGCGTTTGTTGTAAACCCCACAAATACAACTCAACACCACCAATCAGGGGTTTTTTTTACCTAAAAGCCTCTGGTGTGTGCAAGGAAGATGAAGAGAGATTAGATTTTTTTTTGCCATCTTCACAGTTGAACAATCTTCAAGAGAGGGAAAGTTAAAGGAGAATTAAAATACCTGGAGAAAGGATGGTCTCATAATTTAAGAACTTGCACATCCTTTGTAAAAGCAGAGTGTGCAAATGCTTCCAAGTGAAAATGTGGGATCCTGACAGACTCAAAAGGTTCTTTGGCATGATATTAGTTCAAGACTGTGAACACTTATGGAACCAAATCATTGCGCATACAGATTTGCTCGTATTTCAGGTTGTCCACGTATAATATGGCATTTATTCTACTCGGTATTGAAACAATCCTTCCTCTTTCCAAGATTCAGACAATATGCATTTGTGGCTGTTTAAGGTGGGAAACTGCAAAAAACTTTAGAAGGTATCAATAACTCAATCTCTGTTTGTATCAGTGTTGTATTCTTAATACTGATCCTTCCATGCATGCTTTAAAAACCACAACACACCGAATGTTAGAATCCATGTTACGAGACACAACTTCACTGAGACAAAATAAAAGATTTCCTCAGACAGTTTTTTTTCACACTCACCTTCAAGTACCCTTGTCTCGCCCTCTAAGGTCGGGGCGACCTGATCGGCTCCGACTGCCTCACCCAAGAGGAGGTGATTAAGACCAATGCCTGCGTAAAGGCCCTGACCTACTGCGACCTGCAGTACATCAGCCTCAAAGGGCTGCGCGAGGTGCTCTGTCTCTACCCCGACTACGCCCAGAAGTTCATCACCGAGATCCAGCACGACCTGACGTACAACCTGCGAGAGGGACACAGCACTGAGGTACAGCCGCAAGCCGCTGTCTGCAAAAAGAATTAACAGATGAAAATGTTGGTTTTGTCTGCAAGGACAGTTGTATAAAGAAAGGGGAGTGCAGGATTTTAAAAAAAATATAGCAAGTTTTCTATTACTTGTGTGCATGTATGGTTGACGGTGAGTTAGGACTGCTCTGCATTTTACCCGGTTGAGATGATTTTCAGCATTTTGATTGGTTGATGGGCTGCAGCACAAGGGAGGCAATAGTCACTGAGGGTTATAAGCAAAAATATGAATCCATTGAGATCAACAAACAAGGGCGCGCATTTCTAATTAAACTCTGAGAAATGAAATGAGAAGTTAAGGTTCGAGATAAGGACAATTTTGGCTCCTAGGATGGCTTGAGGTCAAATCACTGGGTTAGAGATTGAAAAATGAATCACAACATACCACACAGTGTGCAGGACTGTTCCATGCACACAAGCCATTACTCATATCTCTACATCTCGCTTCTAACAGGAGAGACCTTCCCGTAATCCTTCTTAAGTTTTGATTGAAAGTTTGAAAGACTCAAAAAGCTGCTGCTACTTTCTGGCCTGCTCTCAGTCTGACGCTTCACCATTTTTTGCTGGAACAATGAAGAGTGGCAAGCAAAAAGAAGTGCTTTTTACAGTTTTTCACAAGCTTGGAGAAAAACGGATGAAAAGTTCTCTGGTCTGATGAGACCAAAAGCAACCCTCTTGGTCTAAATAGAAAGTGCTCTGAGGTGAAATGTAGTGGAGGCAGCATCATGCTGTGGAGACAGGAGAACTGGTTAAGTTGATGGGCAAACATGGAAGAAAACCTGAGACTGAAGTATAGGTTCATCTTCCTGCACCTCAGTCTCAGAATGGAATGGTTTGGATCAAAGGATATGTACTGGAACGGCCTAGTCAAAGTCCAGATTTAAATCCAAGTCACAAGAGCCGAGCTTACTGAGCTGTTTTATAGAGCTGGTGGAGGCATAAACCCCAAAAGACTAGCAGAAAAAAAAAAAAAAAAAAAAAAAAAAAATTGGTTTTCATTTGTAAAAAGATTTATTCCTTTGTCTTCAACATTATACACTAATTATTTGCAACAAATATTAGAACCATAACGAGAAGAGTCCCAAAAATACACACTGACGTTTGTGCCGCTAACACATCTGACAATATGTAACGTCTGCTGCTTGTTTCATAATGGGTGACCTGTGACGTTCTTATGATGTAAAACACTTTTGCAATGTTCTACGCAAATAAACTTGACTTGACGAAACGCAGAATCCTCAAGCTTAAACTTGCACTCGTCCCCATAGAAACGCAGGAGAAAAGCCGTCCTTACCCAGACAGCATGTTCCACCTCTGCTGAGTCGCCGTCTCCTTGTTCGCCACGCTCTCTTGTGTTTGAGATGTCAGAAGATTTGTCCGTGGAACTGCGAAGACAACCGACTTCCCGGTTACCATTTCATTTGCTCTTTCTGGGTAGCACTTATCCACCTGCTGCTATCAAGAGCTTTTAACAGCCTGCTTTCATTTTAATCAGCAAATTCATAGTGTTTCCACCAGCTAAATTACAGTGATCCAAATTACTCTTAATGCTTTTTTTTTGTTAGCTGATTGTTGATTGTGCCTTAAATCACATGCAGGACTGTGGGAAATGATTTGTACCTTCACAGATTTCTCCTGCTTTTCTTTTGTTTTCTTGGTGTCACACTTAAATTATTAAATTGAGTAAATTAAATACTTAATTAAAAAAATGATGTAGAGGACCTTTGACCCACTCCTCTTTGAAGAATGTTTTTCTTTTTTAAGGAACATTTTCAAGCATAAATGGCTTGTTTAAGGTCACGCTAATCGTCTCAAATGGATTTCACAGTTAGAATCTGCTTTATTACACACGAGTGGCTGTTTAATGCCATCTTCAGTGGAAGAGTCCAAACGTGATTAAAGGTGCTCCAAAACCTTTACTTTTTTGCATAATCCGAGTGTGCTTTAAATTAAGGTCACAAATGCATAGCTTATATGTCTTTAGCCAGGGGTCAAGTGAGGGCTGCAGAGTTCAGGGTTCATCTGTGACCTCCTGGATCAATCGCTGATGCGCTCTCTGAAGTAACTTTGGTTGGCCGGCTTTTCCTGGGAAGGTGTTCCATGTTTTATTTGTGAATAAGAAACTGATTTTCTAACCAATAGTGACATTTCACAGGCCTCCGCTCTTTACATCTAACATCCGGAACCCATGTTTGCCCAAGTGGAGATGTTGGATCAGGGTTTATTTTTCTTCCTCCTGCATGACAGCTCACAGCGCCCTCTCTCTCTTAGACTTTTCTAATCTACAAACTCCTCTTCTTCCAGTTTTTTTTCTTTTTTTTTTTTACACAATGCCTTTGCAGTTGAGAAGGATTAGCCATCTGGTCTGTGTGTGTGTGTGTGTGTGTGAGGGGGGGAAGCAGAGGAATCCACAGCTTCTGCTTGAGAGGCCGCCAACAGATGACAGACACGAGCTGCGGATTCAGATGCTGGGAATCTAGTGTCGGATCTCAGCTGTAGCCTACACATGAATGACCAGCTTCTGTTGGAAACAGCTAGGTCACATTTTCTCTGTGAGTAAACATGTTAATTAGAGCGGTGATTCCAGGGAAGCATCAAGAAAGAGGGAAATATGCACCCTTGGCTTAAGGATTTACATATCACTGCAGCCTGTTCCGAAGTTTCGTTTTTCACCTCATAAGTGAAGGTATCCCAATAAACTGAAATATCACTGAGACATCATTTTGCTTCAGTGAAACTAATTTGATATGGATTCACGGCACACCGACTTTGACATTACAGAGGTTGACAGAGTGCTGGGTCTAGAAATATTAATGGGAAGTTGAGTGGAAGGAAAATCTACGGTAGAAGGTGGATAACCACTTGTAAACTGCTGAAAAGGATTCACTAAAAGAGAAAGTTATATGGTTCAATGCATAAACTTACACAGATGTTTTGTAAGGTATCCACCTGCTGCAGCTACTATTTTAACATGGCTTAAAATGAGAAGCACGTTTTTTCAAATGGTTTTATTTTGTTTACAGACGACGCTGTTTGATTTCAGAAATCATAATCTCACAGGTGCAACTGTGGGTTTGGTGTTGTGGAGCCAAATTTTGGCTCTCAGCCAGGATGTAAGCAGGTGGAGAGCAAGAGATGGCTTTAATTAAAAAGGAAAAAAAAACTGCACATCAACAGGAGCAGCTCTTATTTTGAAACACTGCCAGCCAGAACAAAGCAACGCGCAAGAAACCTGAAGTATGAAGTTTCACTCACCTCTGCATGTTAAATGCTTATAGGGGCTGACATTGTTTTTTTCTGATTAACATAGCAAACAATTCTTTGTCAAGTTGGGAGATATTAATAGACTGTGTGCAAAGTATTGAACTGTCACCCCAAGAAGGTCAACATCATACGCTTACAGGATTTTATCAAAATAAAGCAAATTTTAGATACATCTTTATGTATATAGAAATAATAAACATTGTGAATATAAACCGAGAAGATGAACTAGAAGCTTGCAAACCAAGCTGGAGCCACAACCAGCAGCCAGGTGGAGGTTATTCACACAACTCTTTTCTGCCCTGATGCTCCTTCCACTCATTGCCCGTCTTTATGCCAGCTGAGCTGATCTCCTGACTTCGGCTTCATGTCTGCTAGAGAGTGCTGTCAGTCCTCTAATTTCATTTAAGCTGTGCTATATGAAGCCCTGCTGCATTAAAAATCTTTGTTTTGTGAATTATTTAGACAAAATCACAACTGCTCAGCATTTCATTTGATAAAGAGCAAATATGACTGCGTTGAAAACAGTTATGATCTTCTTAAAATTTGGGTTTAAAAAAAAGTAGAAAAAGGGGAAATTGCCTGCATAGGAGGAAGCATATTACATGCAACATATATATGCACGTGCAGGGAATTCAGTGGTGCATCCTCAATCGACCGCGGTGAGAGACTAAAAATAGCGCCGTCAGATGGGAGGGGGAGGGACAGGGTCATCCCTAACTGGATAAAAATAGAGCACCAACCAGATGGAGACAAGATGATAGAACATCAGGAATGAAGGGAAGTGGCAGGGGAGGGAAAGAGGAAGAAACTCGCTGATATTTGCATTCACGTGCCACCACACACAGTCACAGCCGTGTCTTCGCCACGTCTAGATCTATTAGACTCTTTTCCTGAAGGCTTAACCTCACCCCTTACCCTTACCTCAAGCCATGCTTCACCTTGAGATTAAATTATTAACATCATGCCACTGCAGCAGCCGCGATGTGACTGTGCAGAGAATCCCACATTACAGTTTCATAGACCTACATGGCGAAGCCCAGCAGATTTGTCCTTGCACAAAAGACGCAGGGTTCATCCTCGGTGTGGAATCCAAAACTGCTCCTGGCCGTATTTCCCCTCGCAAAAGCATGCATGGTGTCTGCATGTCGCCCTGCATGATCACCCTCGCAGAATGCACGCGTTTACACCTGAAAACATGCATTATTGTGTTGGCACGCTGCTTTTTGAGGTGGCACGTGCTGCTCTCACATAAACAGACACTTGATTCTAAACAGTCCCTTCTCCACTCCCACCCCCCAACTCCCCTGCTCCTCCACAGGCAAACCTCTGCTAAAATTAAACCTCTGTGATCTATAAATACCAGTCGGGCATGCGAGCCAAGAACTGGATGGAGAAGATAGCAAACAGAGGGTGTGAGAAGGGTGACAGAGGGAGATGGATCAAGAGTGAAGGGAAGAATGGGAGCTGTGTTTTAATCAGCTTTGAGAGAAAATGTGCAGAACAGCCCCCCGGTGCCCCCCCAACAAAAAAAAAAAACATGTCTGCATGTAGCAACATGCTGACTGCAGGTCTGCTTTAATGCAACTTGTTGGGATTTACAAACTAAACGAGGCCCTTCACATTTGTCATCCTAAGAACTCAAACGATTTCCATGCCTGCTTGATTTTGAATGGAGATGCTTCTTTGCAGTGCAGCGCTGTCTGTAAGCTGAATGGACATCAGCACTAATGCGGCTCTTGTGAATGGCGTTTGTTCCCTTTCACTTTTACTTTTAGTGACTCAGCTGCTCCCCCTTCTGATCAAAAAGGGAAATGACAGCAGCCGTAGTCGGAGGTATGAGAGGTTTCAGAAATATGAGATCAAATAATGAATAAAAAAAACATAACACTATTTGTTGTCTGTGTTATTTTAGTAATATTACGACGTTCAAACAGCTAAGTATGTATCTATATATATATCTGTTTGGTTGCCAGTTAACTCCTTGCTCCCCAAATGTATTCAGTTATTTGGTCTACTGGGATTTTCATGCATAAAAAAAATAAAAATAAAAAATAGTTCAACATTTTATGATGCTTTTTTGAATCTCTACCCTAAAGAATTAAAGCTGATGAAGAAATTGAGAACTTGCAATGTGTACCTAATAAAGAGACCGTTGAGTATGTGCAACATTATAGGGACATTTAGCATGCTGGTTTGTGTAAGTGATTATAATAAGAGAAATTAGGTGGATTTCTTAAATGTGACAAAACTGAGAGAAGGTAGCAATTCACACAACATGGCCAAGGTGAATAATACTTTAAACTCTGATAAAGAAACCAAAATGTTTAGTTTAAACTCAGGAAAACGTACAATGTTGTCTTCGATCTGGCAGTGAGTTTTCTAAAAAACCTGCAGCTGGTGTCTCTTCCCCACACTTTTTTGTAGCTTGAGTACTTTCTATGAAAAGGACAAAGAGTAAACAAATGTAATAACTGCAATGCATCTTGTCATAGCTCTATCTAAACAAGAAAACAACAAGGGCATCACAGTTGTCACACAAGTTAGGTATTTGGGTTTAAGGTGGCCTGTTGAGTAAAAGTCCAACCAGTGGTGGAAACGCTCTTCTGAATTGGCCAGACCACAAAATAGCACTCGTGGAAACAGTCCAATAGAGGCAACTGTACCAAAAGGTATGTCTTATAAGAAAGGGAGACAGTGTTTTAGGATGTCTTTGTATTAAGTTGGTCATTACATCAAAGAGGTTGTCTGACAGCAGCTGTTAGTTTGTAAATTGTTAAGAATATGAGAATCAGCTTCAGAACAGAGGAGAAAAAATGTCTCTCTAATTTGTGATTCCCTCCATCCAGATAGACTATGAGAGCAACGGAGGCCTTGTGAAGAAACTCCCCTCCATCAAGGAGGATGAAGAGGGCTCCGGGTCTGAGGGGGAACACTCCCCTCTGCCTAAGATCTCTTCCTTGGGGAGATTGGGCCGAGGCCTGCGCTCTCCACTGCGCTCCCCTCTGCGTTCCCCGCTGCTGCCGCCGCGACCTTTCAGGCCGATAAGTGAGCCGGCTCGACCCTCCAGCCTCCAGATCCCTGTGGTGAGCTTCAGCTGCCTGCAGCCGGACCTCAGCCCTCGGTAAGGAGCCAATTAACTTCCATCTCTGTTGAACTTCACCCTGGCATTGATCTGGGTTAGTGCGATTCAATCATCCAGAAATTCTTTAATGATGCTTCTATGATTTAAAAAATGCAAAGAATGGGAACCTGTGCATCTATTTTACTGTTTTACCATCCAATCTCTGTCTAGCATGGAAGTAAACCCATTCATAAACCCCAGAAGACGGACTGTGAATCTAGGCCAGTCAGACATACTCTTCAGGTCTGTAGATATATGGAAGTCTGGCTGGTAATTGTCATGCAGGTGTGTGCTGCTTCTTTCCAACAGTCCATCATCTGCTGTCACTGAGAATGACCTCTGACCTTCCATCTTTTGACAGCTAGACAACGTCTCAGAAAAGCTCTCTTTGGAATGATGCATTTTTAGGCAGGTGCAGGAAGTCTCTGGCACTGAGATTTAAAACAAAAATAGAGGCAGGTTATAAGGCTACAATGTTTTCAGGATCATGAACCGTTTCTTCTTTTGTAAAGACTTGAGAAGTCTCAGTGGCTTTTTGTTTGCTGTAACCTGGACTCCGCTCTGGCACCACGCTCTCTCAGACCACATCAGGATGCAGGAACGATACCGGAGGTATCGTCTGTGCAATATACTTTTCTGGCTATGACCTGGATGTCATCTGGGAATCTTTGGACATATATGGAATAACCTCTAACCATTAGACCACAGTCCAAGGAACAGCTAAGAAACAGCAAAATCCTCAAACTCACAGTTTTCTGGTAGAGGAAATGAACTTGAAGTGGTGGGGGGGGCACACCACAAATAAAAAAAAAAGTGAAACACCAACCCACCCACCCCCACCCCCCCCCCCACAAAAAAAAACAACAAAAAAAAAAATAAAAAAACAACATAAAATAAAAAAAAAAAAAAATCACATTTGTAA
>CAEGAF010003688.1:0-100566 GCA_903067075.1 Micropoecilia bifurca
ATACAGGACAAACAACCATGCACACCTAGGGACAATTTGGAGAGACCAATTAACCTAACAGTCATGTTTTTGGACTGAGGGAGGAAACCGGAGTACCCGGAGAAAACCCACGCATGCACAGGGAGAACATGCAAACTCCATGCAGAAAGGCCGGGGCCGGGAATTGAACCCAGAACCTTCTTGTTGCAAGGCAACAGCTCTACCAACCGCGCCACTGTGCAGCCTGTAGCCAGACATGCATGGGCATCAAATGCAGTAGGGCAAGGGGAAACTCAGCAAGCTTTTCTTTTATTTTTTTAAACAAATATTAAACAATATTGGCCACATTTTTTCCAATTTTTTTTTCTATTGCATTCAGTTCAGTGACAGGACAGACTAGTAAGACATGATGAATATATACTTAGCTATCCACTCTAACATGAAGCTGAGTGTTTGGCAGTCAGCAGTGATATCAAGTTTCCCTTCTGGGATATGGAACGTGAGAGACCTGAATGTCCCCGTGCTGTTCACAGTTTAGGCCCAACACTGCTTAGTCAACAGATCGATAAGATGTGTGCTGAACCTGAGCCTTGTGGCATTTTGTTTTGAAAACATTGTCATCAACTTACAGTGCAGGTCTATTCCACCATGACAGGAGGGCTACGGAGGACAAAATCTGCTCAATGCAGTGCAAAGACTAGCTGACAAGGACAGGAATCTGATTTGAAGATTAAAGATACAAATGCATCAACATCCAAATGCCTACGTAGAATTAAAATTGATACTAATACACATGGCAGAAACTGCTTTTGTTCTGCAGATCCTCAACATTCAAGGTGTATATGGACACATTTTAAAGAAAGCTGACCATGAATCTCCACCGTTACACCCAAAGCAGCATGCAGACACCTGATGTTAAGAGAAGAAAGTAGGAATTAAGGGAGTTTATGGGCTACCGAAAGGCCAGAGGTGTGGTTAGAAATGTGAAACTAGTGCAAATGTGTTTAAATGCTAGGTAATGTCTTACATCTGGAAATGCTTAGAATTTTATGTGCAAAATTAACATGTGGCTCATCTAACAGGCATGTTCTCATGGCAGCACAATTCAATAAGCAAATCCCTGCATGCTAACAAAAACAATTCAACACCAGTAGAAAAAGATGGTTATGGTTTTTTTCAGGCTTCTGAGGAAATATTAAAGGCTAATGGAGGTCCACAATTAAAAAGAAGTTGGAATCACAATTATTTTTTTTTATTAATGCAACGCTGAGAAGCATGGTTGAGAACAAAGATGGTTGAACAATGGAAAGTGAATTCATATCATATATTAGGCCTGTCACGATAAATCGATTAATCATGTGATAAAAAAACTAAGTGCTGAAATGGGCCGTTTCAGCTGTCTGGGATTCCCCTAGGTAATTTCCCATCAGAAAGCAGGAGGAGAATCCGTGCTTTCTGATTGGCTGCCTGTCACATTCAGCGGTAAGAGCGGTAAATGCCTTGTCATGCTAATAAGCATGACAAGGTATTTGGTAAAATAAATAAATAAATATTTGACATCTCTTGTTTAATTTCAATTGCAGACAATACTCAAAGGAAAAGGAAAATACTCAACAACCAAAGGCTTTCAGATTTAAACCAGAATATTTAAATTCCTTTGTTATTTAAAAAAAATAAAATACATTTCACCATAAAATGGCACTTCTGCAGTCTAATCTCTCTGCCGCTGCTACAGGTTTTTGGTACTCTAACTTTCCTCCAAAGGCTTTAAGTCTCCTAATGAGATTAATTAAGCTAGCCCAGAGTTTGTTTAATGAGGCACTAATGGCCTTAAGCGCAGAAGAGGACGATGGCTGAGAAAAGTTTCACATTCCAAGCAAAGCTATACAATTACACAGAACACTTTAAGTCAGCTAAACTAGTGAGCTAAGCTGTGATAATCCATTTAGCTACTGGGCAGCAGGGCACCTACAGATCCTTGATTGTTGGTCACTAAACCAGCACTGATGTTTGAATCATGACTTCCCTGGTAAAATCAGAGAAGCAGAAAATCTAAAGGAAAAATAGAAGAAAAAAAACACTGGAAGTCACTAATACTGAATACATGTTTTGCAACGATGACATAGTCACTAACGTCTTACAAAGCATTTTAGCAAACCACAATAAATCCTAGAAATGAGGTCAACGGGCGGATGGATTCTTGCTTGTACTGACAACAAATGTTGACCCTCTTGTTAACTTACTGTGAAGGAACTTTCCCGCAGCTAATCATTAAAAGGATATTTACTATCTTTAACAGCCAAGAAACTAACCTCTAAGGATGACATCCCTTTGTGCTTTACACATTGTCCTTTTTCTGGCCCTCAAAACTTCCTGACATCACCTTAAGCCAAGGCAACATCCATTTGAGATAAGCCATCATTATTATGTGTGACTAGTAGGAAAAAAAGTGTTTCCTGATTTGGTCACTGCTTTGTCTTTTCCTGGAACGTTTCATAAGATCATCCAATCCTGTCTTACACGGTTTGTTTAATGGCCAAGGAAAAAGGTTGAATTTGTGCCTGGTTAACCATTCTGAGTAAATTTGGTCATTTGTTATGGATCATTAACCTGCTGTAAGACACGGTGATAACCTAATTTCTGTTTACTGGCAGCGTTTGTTCTTTAAAACCTTGAGCTATTTCAAATAGTCTGATGTCACGCAATCCAAAGTTAGAAACCGGTCCATCAAAGAAGTTTCCAACTACTCATTCTTTGTTTCACGCCACACCCACCTGGAGTGTTTGTGGAAAATCTGCAGTCTCAGCTCAAGTCCCAGTGATCTTTATCAAACTCATCATTTTCACATTTGTGATGATTGAACAGAAAAGGATTTTTTTTTTCTTGCATCACTCCCACACAACTGGCACGTACACACCGTCTAATGGTTGTTATGGACACTTGGTGACCCCCAATATGCTGTTCTTTGCTTCAGTTCTCCCATAATGAGCTATGAAGATTTTTATTACCTCTTTTCCCTTCCTGCTTACTGTGCAAGGTGGTAAAGTAAATACGGGCCTTCATCCAATTGAGTTTCCAGTGACTAAGTGATGGGCCTCCATGTCATGTCATCCTTCTAGGACAAGAGAACAGAACGATGTTCTTAGAAATTAATCTCAACTTCAGAAACAATCCTACAGCTGAACATATTTTAAAGGGATTAATATGGGATGTATTAATTGCACAAGTAAGATTATTCCATGTTATGAATTATTTCCTTATATGGGATTTGTTTCCCAGACTGAACAAATGTACTAAAATTAAGTATTGAATTTTTCTGAAAATCCTCATAACTCCTGTTAATTCAGTTAGTTCAACATTAGTGCTTCCTAATGCACCAATAAGTTGTACTTGTGCCAACATATATTAGATAAGGTATTTATCAAATGGCAATTTATGACCAAGTAATCCATCAGAAAGGGGTATTTGGGGAAGCTCTTTTTGAAATAAAAAGATCGGAGGCCATTTGTGCAGAGCAGTCCAGTGCAGTACCAATAATTCATCCCAGCAAAGACAAAGAGAACCTTTAAAGTCAATTGAAGCCCCCATTTCTTTGGCTGTGTAGATTTACTAAGGACACCTCCTCCAGTTAATGTGTCAGGGAGGCAGTAAACACCCACACAAAAGCTGAATCCAGCTACGCATTGAACATTTTCTCAGATAGGGGAGATGAGACGGATGGGAGCTGTGTAAACAGGACATGCACAAAAGAACGTACAAAGGAGAATCACTAAAAGATCCCACATCCTTCATCTGATGCCGAACAGTCGACACATAGTCACACGGTTGCGAACTGTTTGTTTTCGCATACTCCTTTCATACAGACCACCTGGGGACACCCCTCCTGCTTCAGTATACGTCCTTACTCACCAGGGTTCCCCCTGCTTCCCTACAATCCTTGGTTTTGTTTTTATGTAGCAGTCACAGAGAGAACGTTGCACACAGCCTCCTCTGTGGAAAACAATGTTGCAATTTCCATCCAAGAGTCATTAGCCATTTGCCAGTCTTATTTTTCTAGGAGATCTTTGGTGAGGAACCGTACAAATGTACATAATTTTTCATCACATCTGACGAATGTTCCTTAAAAATAAATTTTTTTGTCTCCTGCTGCCAGATGGTGGAAGCAGAATAGTTGAATGGAAATATCAACATTGCTGTCGGAGCCCATTTTGGTACAAAACACGGCAACAAACGTCTGACCAGTCATGCAACACTTTGGTTCAAACTCTCCTCTTTTGAGTAGAGTTTGGTAGGCAGATGTTTCTCTTGGAACAAAATGACAAAATTTTCATCATGCGTTTACAATGAGAGCTTATTTCAGCACTTTGGAGTAAGTATGTATGACTTCAATACATTTGTGGCACTATATACTGGCACAAAGGCAATAAAAAAACACAAAGAGAAAAACCCCAAAGTGAAGATATTAAAATAGACTTTGTTCTTCTATTAAAAATATACATATATATTGAAATGAAATCTATTACCTATTTGTCTCTCCAAATCCGCTGCCTCGTCAGGAGTGGCCCTAGGCAGGACACCAGGGTCACTGAAGCTGGTTCTCAATAGAGTCCCCAGTACAAACAAAAACAGAGCTCCTCCTAGGACTGGGATGATGGGGGTCAGCTGCAGTGCCAGGAACGGACAACTGGTGAAATAAAAACAGATGATGAAGAAAGAGCAGAGACAAAGCATAAGCAGAAAGGCAGAATTCTGATAGACTAAAAGAAAAACTGAAAGTTGAAGTTTTATGTTCCAGTGCATCAAAACTTTATTTACCTCCATTTCAACATTAGCACAAAAGATGACACTTGGAAATTACTGAGTAATGTATTTAGGTTCAGGAAAATAACATTATTGCTCAACAACTAAAGGAAAATAACCACAAAAAAAGAGTGATATATATATATATATATATATATATATATATATATATATATATATATATATATAGAGAGAGAGAGAGAGAGAGAGAGAGAGAGAGAGATTTATTTCTTTTTCCTACACTTTCACAATTATGTTCCACCCTATGTTCATCCATCACTTAAAATACCTCCAAAAGCACAGCAAAGTTAAAAATTATGACTTTTTTTAAATACACTGCAGCTGGTTAGGGCACAAATCACATTAAGTACCACAGGGATGGGCCTAGGGCTCTCTATTCTTTTTGTTTACGAGTTTCTGGTATTTTATTAAATTGATGCTGTCTTTTTCCCAAGATGCATTACAGGTTTCTAATGGATACAACAAAAATATCACATATTTTTCTCAAAAACATTGAACATTTTTTTCTGATGAAGCTGACAAAAGAATATTTAGGTTTCCTGCTGATGATTGCTAAAGACAGGCGTCAGCTCCCTCCACCTAAGGAACTAACTGTCCCAATACTGGTTCAAGTTCTGCGGAGATTAATTATAAGTGAACCATCTAAACCTGAGGTATACCTTACAGCAATAACGCTAACATACAACCACACTAAATACAAAAGCATTTCAACACTTAACATGTTTTCCAAGCCAGTTAAATATGGAAGAGAATGAATCATTTATGATTCACACCTAAATGTGAAGCTGGTCAGCAAAATGTTTAGAGAAGTAAAAAAAAAACAAAAAAAACCCTGAAAATATAATCTAACATCTCTATAAACATTGACCTGTAAAAACCTGAGTGGAAAGATGCAACCCAGCTGCTCTCTACAAATTAAGTGACATTGACCCAAGGGGAAAAAATGTCTGGGACATCAGCAGGGAGAAGCAGGCAGGGCAACACAGTTCAGCAAAAACATTGTTTTAAGTTAAAAAAAAAGGGCATTTTTTTGTGTCATTTCTAAGCTATTGGTTGCATTTGCTCAAACAGCCTCCACATCTGATTTGGTGGTTTGGCATTTTTTTAAATCAAGATACTGAAACAAGACACTGCTCTCTATTTTGAGATGTCGGAGTGTCTCATAACTTCTGTTGAAATGGCTTTAAACATTAAGATTCACAACCCAGTTATTTGTATAGGCAAAAAAATGTAATAAAAAGGCATTCAATGTGATAACCTGGCAAACTGTGGCTAATATTCACTTTCTTTCTATTTTCCGTCAGAGAAAAAACCCAGAGCCATATGTGTAAACAAACTTTTTCAAAAGCATTTTTAACAGTAGTGAAGCCAAAATATAAGCACAGATATCATCTGTACTGATTTATGGGATGACATTATGTTTGTAAAAACAAAAGCTGCTGATCCACTTATCCCAAATCTGTTTGGCGGCATCATTAACCGAGTCCTCGCATGTCTGTGTTACAACATTGGCTCAGGTCACAGCAGATGAAAAGTCAAACACTGTGGGAGGTTGTGGCAACTCCTCGCGAAAAAACGATCTGAAAATCTGATCTGAAAAAGATCAGAGTAATCAGCAAAACGGCCAATGCAGATCAGTGATGAGTGCAACAGATATAAAAGCAACTACTACTTAAACAACTACCTTACAGTAAATACAACATAGCTAAATATATGCAGCAAGCCTTCTTATTAAGTAATGGTTTTAAAGTTTTAGATAAAATGTATATTCGTTTGTCTGTTGTAATAATCTCACATATTTTTCTGTAAAGTTCTGGCATTTATCCGGCTGTCTGCGACTCCACTTAAAAATCGACTGAAGCTCAAATTTAGCAGCTTCAACAAACGTACATTAATTTGCACCAAAAGTGAGTTTGAATTCTGCAATACAAGGAGATAAATATAAACGTGCCTAAATCTAATCAGAAACGCAAACACAAAAACTACAACAGATAAACAGAAGACACTTCAGCTTCGGAAAAGCATTAACATGTCAATGGAGACTTCAGAAGCGTTCATTTATGAGAGAGAATTCAGCATATGGCGTCGCTGACATTCCCCTCCTAAATGGAGACTTAAAGTTTTACAAAATAATAATGGGGAAAAAATGTTGAAATAACTGCTTAAACTAAGAAGCTAAGTTATATTTTTATTTACCTTGACAGTCTAACTGTATTGTTCAGAGTCTAACTGAGCTCCATGTCTTTCTGGTGTCACACAAGGTTGTGCCAGACTTCCTTCAACAAAACGTTACCAGCTTTATAACAGAGTACATACGGATTCAGAACGTTTTAGGTTGTTCAAAGCTTATCCATCAACAGGAATAGTGTACCAAGCAGCTAATTAAGCTAGCATTGATAATCAGTGGTAATTTTTCCAGATGGCCCTTGCAATTTTTAAGAAATGAAGGCCCAGCTCTGCTTAGTCTCCTGATGTTTTCATTAGCATTTTCTCTGTGAGAGATCATTTGTTCACATGTTTTTCAGAAGTTATGAAAATAATTATTTACAAACCACAACGGATTGTAGAAATAAGGTGGAATGGGTCAGAAGCTGTGTTTTTCCTGAATGCCTTTTCAAGGCATAAGCATTGCTTTTGTGATTCTGCCTTTGGGTTTTCTTTCAACAGATACCGAAGGTAGAGAGAGCCCAGTCCACTTTGAGACTGTCTCAATGTGAAAAGCAGGATTTACTTGTAAGTCAAGATGGCAGGATCCTGTTCTTGGAAACAAGTTTCACAAGAGGTTCAGTGGCTAAAACACTGCTTAAAAAGGGAATTACAGGAATCACCAGTTTGTACAGTTCCTCTGAAAACACTCCTCCCCACCACAGTCTGTGCAAACGATGATGAAAACGGGAAATTTAAACATAAAGTAATAAAAAAGAAAACGGAAAATATAATAATCCAAAAAATGATGAACATAAAAACTTCAGTTGGACACTTTAGGGTTAGTCTTTACACATGCAATGAAATTAAGTGGTGGCAAGTGAACATGACTAAAAGCAACACCTAGTTAAAAGTAGGAACTGTACCTTACTTAAGCTTGTTTTTCTAATTAGCCGGCTGCCATTTACCATGGTTAATTTTGCGTCATGGCATTGCATATTAAAAGGTGAAGAAACAAACAGCAGACTACTTTGCAAGACTCTGTTCTGTGTCAACCATCATTAAATTCAGAAGAGTCTGTTGTAAAAGAAAACTTCAGTTACAAAATCTGTATATTTTTTGAGCCAGTTACTGTTGGTTCCCTGCTGCACAAGGCACTAACCTTGATAAAACAAAATTAAGCAGAAAAAATTACCCACAAAAAGTGGTTGGCTAAACATTGGTTTTCTAAATTTAGACATGTTTTAGTTATTTCAAATATATATTATACACCTCACCTTGTCACAAAGTCCTCCCAAATAATTCCCTAATATACCTTATGAATTTTTAAATCTTAAATAGTACATTAGTGAAGGTTAAAATCTACAGCTTTTTTTTAACTGTCTGTAATCTGTAATTACAGCACAAACAAAAAACATATTTTGAAAGTAACCCCACACATGGAAGGGGGAAAGCTTTTTAAAGACAACATAGATTATGAATAAAAGTAATGATTTGGCAAAAATTGACTGAATCCAGCAATGGAACTACAACTAATACTATATACGTTGTTGAAGAGATGTAGTGTTCAACCTCCTCTAAGGTAAAAATCCTGTCATACTTCAAAACCTATCCACTAACAAACAGATGATTTAAAAGAAAGTGGGGGAAAAAAATACGCTACAAGCAACAGCATCTGTACTTTAAGAGCGATGTCTCAACAAGTCGGACATCAGTGTCATAATGAAAACGTGATCAAGTGTGGCATACAGCGACATTTGACACAGATTAAACACCAACCCCACCTGGGAGAAAGGACATATCAATTAACCCCACGCCTCCTGTGAATCTAAAACAGGTATGTCTGCGCGCTGCAGGTATACAAAAACATGCCCAGTCAAGCCCCCCTCAAATGAAACATTTCCGACATTTGTCTTCCTCTGTCGAGGAGCAGCGGTAGTAAGACTACTTCGACAGCTCCCGTTCCTGGTAAGACTTTAAGAGAGCAGAAATGAACAAAGTCACAATGTTGTTTTTACTTGCTTCCAATCCACTTCTTATATTTACAGAGACTTTGGAGGCATCGTTGCCATAGAGACGGACGGCATGCAATGTCAGACATGGTAAGTTTCAAAAGGGGTTATGGTTGCCCTGGAAACAGCCACATCAGTGAGTTGAAGCCTCATAGGAAAGGAGCAGCAGACTTTAACCAATTTTATTAGTCTGTCTTGTTGAAAGGAATGAAATATTTTAGTGAAGAAACAAGGAGGACTCCTAATAAGGACAAAACCAATGAATACAGACAAGAGACTGAAATGAAGACTAAAACAGGACAAACCTAAGAGTTGAGAATCTTTTTGCACTAATTACACCAAGTCAGGGTTGCAGTGAAAGCTGCATCTTCAATGGTCACCGTCTCATCACCGACACATCAGGTGAGGGAGAAATCAGTATTAGGGATGCACAGAAGTGAAAATTTGTGCCGATATTGATATCTGATAATATTGTTGCTGAGGTCGATATCTGATATTGACCTATACTTTTCCCAACCCTTGCCATACTTTGGGGAGAAAGGGAAACCACATTGTTGACTTCACCACTGTTTTTCCTGATTCAGCTAAACTTTCCACAATTCTGTGCCAACTGCGTCACTGTCAGTCACATGAAAAAATACCACATGACCAGGAGCAAATACCAAAATGGAAATAAATTTTGGTTAGTAATATTAGCCCAGTCATATTTATTAGAGGGATACCGGTATGTTAAAAAATGACCAACATCGACTGATACTGACGTCATTGCCAATCTCTTGTGCAATCCCACATAATTATCGCAGCTACATCTGAAATTTGGTCCATTTAAGTGAAAAAGTATATTCAGGACAGCGACAGTTAAAAATGTATTTTGGTATGTTATGCAAGAGCCTTTTTTCACCACAGAGTAGTCATTATATTGTTTTGTAATTGAAACATCATAATACTATTGTGGATGTAAACGAGGAAAGGTCATACACTGGGAAACTCTCAGCTATTCCTACAGAATATACAATGGACACTTATTCAGTGTTGAGTATTTAGTATTTCTATTTTATTTATGAGGAACGTGACTCCAAAATTTTTTTTGATTTATTGTAGAGGACATATAAAATTTTCCAAAAAAAAAAAATCCAGCTTGAGAACATGAAATAGGTGTAATTATACTTGACATGTTACTGGCAAACTGTTGCAAAGCACCCAATTCAGGAATAAACATTTGTGGATGCTAGCTTCTGTGGTAGCCTATTAAACTAGGCAGCTATCAGCTGCCTAGTTTAAAAGTGGTTATTCATAGGTTTCAGCTATTCATGCATGGCTGTGGTTGCCAACACACATGACCCTTCACTGCACTGGAGATTGGATTTATAGAAATATTTTCAAATACATTTTGAAATATTTGACCAGTGTTTAAGAAACAAAACAAAAAGATCTCATTCCTGCATCTTTAGGGTAACGTCAAATGAAGAATAAAAGCCCTTTTCCAAGTGTTTTCATCTCCCTAATAGAAAAAGCAATAAGTAAAAGATAAAAGTTAGGGTGCAGCAACAAGACCACAAAACTCAATTGCCAAATGGAACAAGTTAAAGTAAGGTAAACTTTGCAATGTCTGAAGAGCAAAAGTTACAGCAAAAATCTCACAAGGTCACATGTATTTGCTTTCCAACTGCTTAAATAACTTATCATTGAATGTGCTTACAATGTAAACAACCATGACTCAAATACAATGTCATGAAGCTAGTCAAGACTCAGCTGGGAGTTAATCATTGAGGACTTTTACCTGAGCTTTATTTAATCAAGTAAAACTTGCTTCACTCTGCACTGTTCCCAGTTTGTCCTCACAATGTCCTCCGAGATTAACAGATCTCTTTTTTTTTTCTTATGATAACTCTAAGAACATCGATCCACCGATCTGTGAAAAACAAAATGTTTGTCATGCAAAGTTAACAGCTGCTATCTGAATCTTTAGTCAGTTTTCAGGGTGATTATCCGATAAGAAATGTCAACATCAACACTCAAAGGAACTTCGAATATGTTTAATGCCTTGTTAAATTACCTCTCTGGCCTTTTGTGTTACAGTATCATTAATCATCCGTGTTATACGAAAACAAAGGTTTTGTCTGCTTGGGCTTTTATAACATTTTGATTGGGTTTGATAGCAGACCAGGGCAGAATATCAATCTCCTCATAGCCATAGGCCACCTCATTTGTCTGCAAAACAAGAGAACATGACAAGCTTTTGCAAACAATTGCATTTTTTGTTTTTACCCAAACTCCTCCAGTCTCCAGAGATTTTCATCCAGATTTCAGACAGATGCCAATGGTGTACTGTGAAACATGTGTCACTCCTGTTTTCCAGAGACCTACAAATTCTTGAGGTGTAACCATTCAGCCTCGGCCTTGCACTCAATCACCCCTGGAAGAAGGGACTGGATGTAGCTTGGAGGAGGGGGTTGACAAACAGAGTGCAGGGCTGATTAAAGACTTGAAACAAGCCGGAGAAAGAAATCACGCAATGCACACACACACAAAAAAGCAAGAGGCTGCTAGAACTGGTCATGGCATTGGAGTATCAGAAAAAGAAGTATGCTTATATTATTCTACAATAATCTACATCTGCAAGTCTAACTTTTAAAGTTTTAAGTTTGATAACTCACTCAAAAGAACATCAACTTGTTTTTTTTCTACCACATTCAACCACCCATCTGAAAAAGCATAAGGCAGTGAGAAAAAAGATTTGGAGTGGCACTGTACTGGTGTGAGAGGAATGTTTTTTTGTTTCCTTATGCCTAGCAATGGGTGTGACTGTTTGAGTTATGTGGACAAAGTCTGTTTCGCAACCATTTGCCTGACAACACTCAAAAGATGACTTATTTTCTTGATCACCCATGCAGCAAACCTTTTTTTCCACACATTCTTTCAGGGAATTTTCTACAAACAGCTAACAATATCGAGGACAAGAAAAAACACAGATTTTTCCTCTTTCTAAGTGCATGTTTGCAAAGGCATCTTGAGAGTAATTGTATTCATACAATGTGTAGGGTTCATTAAACAGATTTTCGTTCATGCACATGTTTCAAAGGAGCTACACCTGAAAGTACTTTAAAGCGTTTTTAACCACCCTCTTAATCAAAAGTGAAGGCAGAGCCTATTTGTTTGGTTGAGAGAGTTACTGGGCAAATGTGGAATGTGGGCAGTTTTAGCTTTAACAGCCTCCAAAACATTTCAGCTGCATGGATTAGCCACAAGAGCAAACCTGTCAAACACATAGTACTCCATCCATATTTCAAGAACACTGTTGCCCAAAGCTAATCGGTTCTGTTAAGAGTTTGATGTAAGTTAATGTTCATCAAAGCGCTGCTTATTTTAGCCTTTTTAATACATGTACCTGATGGGAATTATAACAGGATCACTGTAACTCTGCATCTGTCAGGCAGATGAAAAGCAGAATAGACAGCTTCCCATAAATTAGGTTGAAGGGGATCAAAAAAAAAGAAAGCTGAGTTGCAGTGACATTTTTGTAAATGTTTTATGCAGCTGCCAACCTTTTTGCTATAATGCAGTTAAAAAAAACAGGATACCCTAAAAACTACCAATAAAGCCAGGCTTTTTTATGAATCTGTCACACAGACAAGATAAATGACTGATTTCTGCACCTTTTCTTGCACAATATGAGGATGCATTTCTTCTTGAATGAAGTGTGTCAGACAGCAGTCTTAAACAATGTTCAGTTCCCAACAGGCTCTATAAATAAGCAGCTGCAGTGTTTACTGGGGACATTTAAAAAAAAGCCGTACAAACCTACACAACACTAAATGTAAACTTTAAAGCATTCCTGTGCCATGTAGCTGCACAGATGTTTATAGAATGCACTGTGAAAACAATGATTCCCAAATTGCAGATTAAATTTCCTGTTTTGTTCTTGAATATCAGATAAAAATAACCTCAAACTGTTTTCAAATTATGACTTTATGTACTAAGAAAAAAGACAACTATCCAAAACAACCTGGCCTGACATAAAAAAAAGATTATCCCATTTGTTCAATCATTATTTACCTGTAATTACCCCTACTGCTTGAGTTCAGTTTCACTAGAAAATTCAAAACTAACGACTGCCAGACCTGTAAAATGAAGAAACCACTTGAACAGAGCACATCGACAACATCAAAAAGGACAAAAGATCTCAAAAGCAACACAGTCAAGAATTGATATTTGCTGAAATTGTTGACATTTTATTGGCCTACAAAGTCTTACAAAGACATTTCTAAAGTTTTGGATCCCAGAAAACCACATTGACAGCTATTGTCCACAAAGGGAGAAAACACAGAACAGTTTGACCACCAGAACAAAACTACACCTACATTTTGGCTAAATTTTTCCTGTTTAAAATTTTAAAACAGTGAAATGTAAACATAAAAAGGGGAAAAAAATAAGTGTTAATGTTCTGCAACATCCAGCAGAGTAAAAATATGAACCAAGACTTCCACTGTTTAACCGTTTCTCATATCTTAACAAAATAGCTCAAGAGACATTAATTACTATTCCAGTGCTCAGAGAAAAGTGAACCAAACTGGGTGGACATTTCTTTTAGCAAGTAACAACACCAATATGATGGGGCAGAATATGAAAAATAATCTTCTGAAACCTTAGCAGCTTCTGTTATAAACCTGTAATCTGTCTTTCACAGCAGATACTTCACCGAGTTATCTGGACTGCACCAAATTCTGAACAAATAAGGCGGTCGGTATGTTTCCTTTTTTATTGATAATTCTCATGTTGAGGTAGCATAGTTTTCCTCATCTTGAGAGGAAAAATCATCCACTGGAAAAGCTTCAATAGCCAGTATGTATTTGAACTGGTCACAGATTGTTGGAGGCAGGACAGGCCCATATAGACAGACACAAGTATATTTAAAGCAAAGTTAATCAGTTTTATGGTTCTTAACATCTTAAGTGAAGACAATTAAGAACTTGTTTACCATTTCGCATGCAAAGCATTTAACTCTGTTTAACCCCTTAAGTGTTACCTCCAAGATACCTACATGTTCGTTAATGGGTCCTTAATGGGTGACAGCTGACAGCTGGATGATTACCTTTGTGTGCATTAAAAACCCTGATATTTTTGACAAACTCTCAGCATTGAAGTGAAAAAAATAATGCCACGCCAACTCTTACGGGAAAAAAACTTATATACGGTGCAGAGAAACATAAAAATGTATTAAGTCTGTTCAAAGTTGTGTGTATGTTGACCTAATAGAAAAAATGTGAATCACAGAGATGTGTTGTATTTCTGTCTCCAGTTCATACGCAAAGTTTTTAAAGACTAATCCATATCTGTCTTGCTTTGTCATTTTTCTGCTTCCATTAAACTACAAACAAAATCTCAATAAATAATGCGACTGAAAAGCAAGTGTAGACGGTGTCAAAACAAAACATAAGCTGTAATTCTTTTAATCTTTTGGAGTTGTGCGCAGATTTAAACGTGCTCTGGATTCTCTTTTGAACTTTGATATTGTTAATGTCAACGTTGTTGCCATCTTCTGACGTGCAGTTTTTTTGACTTAAGTCCCAGACACAGAAAAATTTAATTTATCCAGAGTACAGCTGCCAGAGCCTAAATCATATTTGATTCTCCATTCATGAACATGAATGTTGGATTGCCAAGCCAATCAACAAGAAACACTGTATAAAAAGGAAGTCTATAGGCTGGATTATGACAAAATGTTTCCAAAAAAACAAATGCACACACCAAAACGGTAAGTAAATACTGTCAGAGAACAGATGTTTAGAAATTCAGAATAGAATACAAAAGACAAGTTCCAACAAGTTAGCAGTGTTAAAAAAACCACATACAAATTAGAAAAGGATCAGTTGCAAAACTCCTGCAGTATAGTAGGATAAAAAACATGTTATAGCACTACACTCACCACTAGGTTCAAACACATTTTCCTGCTTTTCTTACTTGTCCAGGCTTAAATTTAAAAAATAAGCTTGTATTTGAATATTTTAACACAAAACCTGTACCTAGATAGGTTTTACTATCTGCATGTCCTGCTAACAGTGAAAGCAAACTATACTCGAGTTGGTTTCCAATTTTGTAAGATGGTAAAGGGGCATTTCATGGTTTTTCTCTCCTTATTTGCCATCTGGAATGCCTCAAATCAACACTCTTTCAGGTATGAATAACACTGATTAGGAAAAAACACTTTCCCAACTGAACATATGATAATACTACACAGATTATTTGAAGCACGTCTTGAGTCCTTTGATAGCGTCATTTTGTTCTGCTTGGACTCTAAAACAGACCTATTTAAAGAACAAAAAGTCAATTTGAAAACCCTGATCTAAGCACTGCAGCTCTCAAAAGCCTTGAAATTATTCTTTTTTGTTGGTTCTGTGTCAGAAACCGGCGACAGGAGGGGTCACAGTCTCTCCCCAACAGTCATGTGTCTTTAGCTTTCCAATTTTCCTCATCATCTCCAGCTGAGATGAAAGACAAACCGTTACAAATAATAAGGAAGATTGCACAATCCCAGTCCAATTAGTGAGATTGATAAGGTGGTTTTTCACATTGGAAAAATAAAGAAAAAGCCACAATTATAGGAGCAACGTTGCTGAGCCAGCAAAAGCAAAATACCGAGCTCATTCACAAGGATGGTGTGAATTTGCAAACCAAGCTGAAAACATTCTTACACAAGGAGAAAAACCTTTGCTTACAAAAATAAAAATAATCATTGCAAAGCCAGATCTGGTGTCAGAAATCTATGAAGTAGATTAGTGGCTTCATATCATGTGCAATTACTCTTGTTCTTTTAGTCTCATCACATTTGGAGATTGCTTAATAATACTGATGTGGAAAAAATACTCTGGTTTGTAATTTTCAACAAAGCTTGTACATGAAATGATCCCTGTTCATAAAGAAGTATGAATCCACCGTTTTCCTGTGGCAATATCTAATATATCCATAATCAGCAACTTGTGTCTGCAGCCCTGATGGAACTTTACTTCAAGTCACGCTTTCAATCTTTACCTTAAAGAGGGAAATAATCAGAGGGATACAATTTTGAGGCATTAACTCTGAACCCCATATCAAAAGTCCAAGCAGGCATAAAATGCATCACCAGCAAAAGAAAAAAAAAAACTTCACACACAACATATTTTTACTCAGTAAATTAATCAAGCGTTCAGTTTTTCCAACCTGGAAAAATCCTCAAACTATTCTTCGGACATTGGCCTCAGTGAACTTTTATGACACATATGGGACAGAAAGCAACATGTGAAACAACAAGGCACATAGGCATTTGGGGGGAGCGGGGGGCAGAAACAGAATAATAAACAGGCCGGTTTATTGTGCATGGTTGAGCACTCCTCAGACAGAAGGAAAGAAAACAAGTATAAAGAAAGACTGCAAATGGCCTCATCCCCAAGATTTGTTTTTGCAGAATATGATCCGGCAGTGTGATGGGAAACATTGTGCAAAAGAAGAAAGCTCTGCAAAGTGAATGAGTAGCTGCAATCCACTATGCTGACAACTAGTGAATGAGCTTAGCTATACACAACTAATCGAAACACATTACTGTTAATGACAGCATAAGCCAATGTGCGGGTCTGCTGACCATCTCCCTGTCTGATGAATGTCTCCCTTCAGCTGATGGGAGAGGGATGGGAAAGTCAGAAAGACTCAGCCAGCCTTGGGGCACGGGGCAATGCTTAGCTGAAACATTGTTTTATGGTGTTCCTGTAAAATGTTCCTGTGTAGTCACAACAAGCACAAGATAGAATGAAGAGTCCTACTTGCACTGTAGGAAATGAAGCCATCTGTGGAAGCAGCAGGAGAGGTATCATCAGGAAGCATCTGACATCCTACATGTAGATGCAGAGTAACTTCCAGGTTTACATAAAAGCTCCACAAAGTCCATCTCCCTTTTTTTTTCTTTTTCTTTAGGCGTTTCATGTTCAGGGTAGTTTAGTCTCAGATCTTGCGGTGCTGTGGCAGGCTGCCCTTTGGTCATGGGTTACGTTCGTATCTATGCTGAAGTGACAATCCACTGAAAGCTGAAGTGGTCCAGAGGTCACTGTTGATGGATGTAAAGCATTGAGGTTGGGAGACTTTAAACACAAGCCATACAACAGATAAGCAGAAATGAATTTCAAAGGGCATACATATACTGTACCTACAGCAGTTTGGTTTGTGTTTTATCTATTAAAACAAAGAATCTTTCTAAACTGTAGAGCTGTAAAACATAAAAAACAGCACATAAGAAAACCATCGCTAAATCCTGAATTGAGGTTCTGTCTTTTCCTCGGTTCCTTGACAATAAAAATAAAGTATCAAGGAATTGAATAAAAAACTGCATTCATGCAATTCATTGCATTTCCAAAAATGTATATTGTAAAGTTGATTACAGTCTATTGTTTACCGCAGCTCTACCAGAAATTACCAAAACAATTTGTAAATTGACTCATAGAAGATTGAATTTTCAATGTCTTGTAATGTATTGATCAATAAGTTCAGAATTCTGCTAAGAACAAATTATTCTCTTGTTCATTTTTTAGCTGACTAACCTATTTTAACTGCTGTTAAGCATAGCAGCTTGCAGTGCTCTGCAAGCTGCTATGCTTAACAAATCACTAATGAGATTATTCCATGTAGCTCTTGTCTTAAAGTAACATAATTCTGATCAGACTCCAAGTTTAGACCATATCCTTAGCCAGCCAGGCGTTCCGTGGCAGATAATGAAATCAAAGTTGTTTTTGCTTTCCACGGCTTGTAAAAAAGTGCAATCAAAAAAAATCTGGACTTCATCAATGGCCTCCACCCGCTCTTCCGGGAACAAAAACAGCAAGTTAGATAATATTTAACAGTCTGATTTACATGCAAACTTGTTGCACACTTTATTTATTGGGACTACATTAACTCTTTTAACTATTGGTTCCACTTTTGGCACAATAACGTCATCACCGATGATACATGCAATGACTTATTTGTACAAAAGAAATGTGATACAAACCTTTTGCAAAACTACATCCCTATGCCTATATAGACAAAAGTGGGTTTAAATTTAAAGTTCATACTTGGCGAAGTCCGAACCAAAAAATAAAATTAAAAAAATCATGAATGGGGGCACCTAATTTATTCACATGGTTTCAGAGCAAATAAAAAAAAAATTGCAGGTCGGGTACAAATATAGTGTAATGTAGTATAGGCTGTCATTGCTGTGCATACAGGGTGCAGGAGGTTTCGACCAGAGCACATTTTTCCCCATAAAACATCCTCTGGCTGTGAAGCACTTTGCCGTGATGAAAACACCGACCAACTCCACAACAATTCTCATAACAGAGCAGGACTCTTATCTACTATAAAAGGAGTTTCTGACATGATAGATGACAGACTGATGGGCTAACGACCGGAGAAAGAATGCACACTCGCTTGTCAGACTCTCCAGCGATGGCAGCACATCAGCACATACTGCTTTATGCAGTCCACTCAGTGGAAAGATGAGGACATCTGGGGGGAGAGTAGCTTGCAGAGGGAAGCACTGTACGTTTATTAACAATTGTTTTAAGTGTAAAAGAGGAACAATGCTCTTTTATTGACGCTGAGAATGTAATTAACTGAACCCGTGTAGCACTAATACAGAAAGGTCAGCTTTCTGAGCATTTATTTTAGCAATGGAGATGCATCAGAAAAAGAAAAAAATATATACATCAATTTTCCTTTTCACCTGTGCAGGACTTTGGTTTTAGTAGAGCTTTATAAATAAGTGAATTAAGTTTTTTTTTTATCTTAATCACGGACAAAATCTTGATATGGCACCTGAGCAAATGTCTAACCGCTGATAAACAACTGCACTCTCTCAATGCTTTGTGGCCTACTATAGACACCTAAAGGGGCTGTATTATGTACTTTTAGGCACATTTATAGCACAATTAAGTAACTACTGAATATTGCCTTCCATTATTAAAATGCTGTACATATCAGACAACTTGAAATTTAGTCTCTGTCCCTCTAAAAAGCTCCAACTTTTTCAGACACGCAGCTCGTTATAATTTTGCAAGTTCTTACGAGCTTTGGGCTGATCCAAGGGGGAGCTTTGTGGAAATAGGTGAGGCTTTCTGGGAGCAAGCGTTTAGGCACCTCCGATTAATTGGTTTAGAGGAATAGTACAAGTAGGAATAGAAATACTTATTTTCTGTTAGTTTAGACAAATTTGATAACTGTATGTTAATTTAAGAGGAAAACAGTTGCATAAATTTTATAATTCCAGAGGATATGAAGTACAATAAATCTGTCAGCAATGGCCAGAATGTGTTTTTTTGTTAGTTTCAAATTTCATTTTGTTCCACTTTTCCGTGATGAACTGCAACAACATAGGCCAACATTTTTAGATGTTAGCTCTGGCTCTGGAGCCCCAAGTGCATTTTTGGACCTTCCACAATGGCACTAAACTTCATGCAGACTTTAGAAATGCTTCCACAACAGAAGAGAAGTTACAGAAATATTATTTTAGATGATTTTCTTGTCAAAAGGCTAGAAACTATTTGATTTTGCTGACAAACATCCCACAGTAGAAAAGGTTTTATGTTTTTTTTCCATTTTAAAACCTTAAAAGAAAAAATGAAAATGGTGATTCTTTAAATATGTCAACACATTTTATAGAGTAGATATTAACCACAAAAAACATCAGGAAATGGCTCTAAATGAGCTTGCTTCAGCTGGACTGCGGGGAGAAAATGGCTCTTTGGGTTGTAGACACTGAAATTATTATCACATCGGTTGCAGTTTCCACACGCAGCTCTTATGAAAATCCTCTTGCACAAAAGGCGTATGAGATACTTTAATCTCCCACCAGTTTATACTGACATCTCTCTCTAAAGCAGGTCAGATAAAGGGAAACATGCTCCCTCCAGACTCATGCTATGATTTGTGTACAACTTCCTCTTCTGGCATCTGAGCCTTTGAGATGAAATCCCTAATCCACACTGTCATCTTGCACAACCAAGTACCAGATGTGAGCAGACAATACTTACTCAAAGGTGAAAAACAGTCCACAGGTTACAAGGATGAGGACCAGGGTGAGGTAGAAAACCCCCGTCTGTTTGGCCATCATAATCCTCCCATCACAGTAAAATTTATTCCGACCTGGGAAAGTCTCCCATTTCTTCCTCTTTGGGGTCCTTTTCTTGTAGGGGGTCTCCATTGGCGTGGAGCTGCGAGTGCTGATTTGACTGTACTCGCACTCTCTCATGGACTCCCCAAGATGCATCAATTACAGTAAAAATAAAAATAAAAAACAAGGAGTTGAATAAATCCAGCGCCAGGACAGCCTCTGCGGAGAAGAGAGGTTCAGTTTAGCTCAACTTGTAAGGCGGTGCAGAAGTAAAGTTTGAGAGTACAGCACTTCCTGTTATTAAAAGAAATACCTCTGCTAACCTTAACGTTTCGATTGTAGCTTTCAGTTCGCCACATGACAATAAATGTAATCATTTTTTTGTAAATACAATAAAGGCAAACCTAACAAGCAATTCTTAAAAGCTCTAATTAAAGTTTATATTGCCTTTGCAAGCAAGGAACATTGCTAGTGTCATCTAACTAAATAAATAAAGTGTCGCTAACAGGCTAGCGTGGCTAACAAGTTGAGGACATACATTTAAGTTGATATAAGCCTGTGCATTCAAATGTTAGCACTACGTTCCTTCAAATATAGCGAAAAGCTTTGAATTCACTATTTGGCATTAGTGTTTCCCGCTGAAAGTGAGCAAGGAAGAAGAAGAAGGTTTAAATCTAGTTTTCAGCGGCGCTGTCAACCATGTATCAAACAGGCAGCGAGGCGTCGCATCCCGGCTGCTGTCGTCTGGTCTGCCCGCTGAAGCGCTGCCTTACCGGGGGGGAAGTAACACTGGCCGTCCTTGGTAGGGGTGTTGTCGCGGAGCTTCTCCCGTCGTTATCCCGGTTTGTTTCGAGCCAAAGCGAAGAAGACCATTTTTGGAAGTTTATGAGGTGAACAAATGAGTTGGAAAGGGTCTCGTCGCCGAGGGGGAACTTCGTCGTTTTTTTTGTGTGTGTGTTTTTTTTAAAAGGGAAGGAAAATCCAGAGAAAGCGCCTTCAGACGAGCTCCAAAATCCCGGACTGGCAGTCAGTCAAGAGAGGCGAATCAAACATGATCATACAGCCATATGGTAAAGCGGTTCATAGCAATAATCGATGAGACATTATCTTAAATCTTCATTATTCAGCGTCGTATTCGGAGGGGTGTGGGGGGCAAAGTTGCAGCTTTCCTCAATAAAGCGTCTTGCCAGGCTGCTCGACACCCTCCGTCATTCCCCGGTCCACTCACGGTAAAGCCACCCTCGCAAACAAACATCAACATGGGAGCAGAGAAGAGCCTCCGCCGCCTGCTCCTCCCCCTTCAGCCCCGGCTGAAGTCATCAAGGTGCAGAGACAGGAAGCGCCGATTAAGGGTTTCCCAAAACGGGGTGCGGAGACCACTAGAGGGTCCACTCAAGGGGCCGGGGGATCCTCCGCTGCAAAAGCTGAAGATCAAGTTACCATATATTTATTTTTAAAACCAAACCCGAAGCTTCAGTTGTACAGTTGGAAAAATAAAAAATGGGATCCCTTCTCTAGTAGTTTGAGTGGGATCAACTTCAATTAACCGCAGTGGCTTATGACTTGTAAGGCCAACTTCGCATTTCAGTTTGGTTACTTCTTGCGGTAGCAGTTGTAAAGTGTGGTGGAAACATGTTTATTTTACAAAACACACATGTAAGTTACTACATACATGTTTGAGTTTTTTCCGACTGTCAAGTGATAGAGAACAACCCTGTTTTTATAGTAAATATTTGGTTTTTTGCTTTATTAAAATAGCAAACAATTAAACCTGCAGTATGTAACATTTATTAAAAAAAAATCTTTTTTTTACATATTTGTTAAAACTGTCACCATGTCAAGACAGTAAGTTGTGTGACAGATGTTATGTGAAAATATTAATGTTCTCCACCTCCTTCCTGAGCTGCTATTGCTCACCGCTTCCAACCAAAAGCAACTCTTTACATTGCTGCTAAACTAGGTTTCAAATTAATTGTATTTTCCTCAGATGCTTTAAGTTTCTTATACCCATTTTAACCAATTCAGATTTGTTTCTTGGAACTATAGTCATGTGGAAAAATTATAGCCTGCAGTACAGTCCAGCTGCTAGTGATATGAAAGTGCATGCTTGTGCAATCAGAAAGAAACTGCACATGTTTAACAGTTATGGGTGGTGTGCTTCTAAGTTTAAAGTTTGGCAGAATGTAAGCCAAACTTGACGTTAGTTCAACCTGAAGTGGTAATATTAGCTAATAGAGGGTAGAGTATTTTGACCTTTTACTTAACATCAGATAGAATTTATGTTTATATCATTATCTTTTTAATGAGTAAAACAAGGTCACTTTTTGGGGCTTGGCCTACATTAAATGATTCCTTTCCAGAAGAAACAGGTGAGACATCAAAATACAATCAATACTGTGGATATTTCATCAGATGTCCTAATTTTTTCACATAACTGTCTATCATAAGAGGACGTAAAATAATACTGGAATATTCGTTTCAAGTCTTTCTACTGTGAGTAGTCATTAATTATTTGTATTAGAAGCAGAGATGATGGTATACTGCTGTGAGAGAAATCAACCTTGATAAAATGGTCTACATAATGTATTATGTGGTTAAGCATTTCAACACTGTCACCACAAGATAATAGTGTGAATTTTGATAAATTGCAGCCTGAAATGTTCACAATAAACCCAGGAAACATTAAATATTGTATGAGGCGATGCTTAAGAGTTCTCCGTCAATTATCTGTATATGAGAGAGAGAGATAATTCCTGTTCTATTCCGCCTCTTCTGCAGTGTCCTTTGAAACAAATGGTCAACAGGAAGGAAGATTATTAAATAACTAAAACCAACAAAACCAACATTTACTAAAAGAAAATTGTACAGTAAATGGTTTTTACTGTGTTTGTCATATTGGCGGCGTTTCTCTGAAAACAAACAGGCAGTGATGCTACCACCACAACTCGTGCCCCACTCAAATGCCAGTTTCAGGTTACCAATGAATCAATTTCCTGTCCAGCTTCCGCCTCCCTTCTCAGCCTACATTCCCTGAGCTCTCCGTCCCCTTCCTAACACCTACGTAGACACAGACACACTTGCCCACCTCTTCATTTTTCTCCGAAGTTACCCAAGCAGTCCTGCTCGTTCTCTCCCACGGCTGTGCAATTATCCTGTCTCTGTAAAGAAGCCTGGTTGCTTTTTTTATTTAATCTGAGAAAGCTTTCTTGTTCCAGCTTGCAGAGATGGAAAACATTCTCATTTTACTTTTTATTTTCTGATGTTTGTTATTTGAGGGTATACAAAAGGCATGCTAAACTCAGAGGCTATTAGAGTTCAAATACAGGTTGCAAGGCACTGTTTAGTTACACTAAATTGAAGTAGAAGTAAAATGACGCATGTATTTTAAATTTTTTTGCAATAAAAATGTGAAACGTGTTGTATTCATTTGTGTTCAACCTTCTTTATGGAATGTCAGGAGCACAGACTATGGAAGAAGGTGATGTGATAATGAGAAAATCTTTAAACCTTTTAGTCGATATGCAAAAAAAAAGTATCTTTGCTCCTATCTCAGCATCATAATGTGATGAGGAGGTTCAGATACTGGACAGAGCTATTAGAGGAAGGATGGAGCTGAATACAGGAAAAATCCCGAAAGAATGCTTGTAAGAGGTTTCTAAGACTTTACAAAGAACCAAAGCTGACTTTCTATTGGATCAACAATCCCAAACTTACACTAGAGTCACAGTGAAAAGATTTAATGAAAAAGTACAGCTTTTATCCCAGCTGACAGTCTGTGCCCCGAATAAACCATTCAAACTGTTAAACATGGTGGTAGCAGCATTATGCCGAGGGGAATGTCAAAGTCCAATCTGAATCATACCTCAACATACATCAAAACACCTGTAGGAACAGCAAAAGGTGGTTCTCTAAAATCTGTAAAGTCAAAATTCATCTTTTAAAATTTGAATTTGTAAAAAATGATGCAATGGCAATTGGTTGCACTAGACTTTATTTGTCAAATATCAAAAGGGTAATTAAAGTGTTAAAACCATGTATTGTTTTACTTCTATGTATCGCCATTAAATGCTATTTTGTGAAAATGTATCACAAAAAATCAATAATTGGCAGTAAAAGATATTGAAGTTTGTTGCATATATATCTTAGGAAGATACTGTGATATAATCTACTTGGCCATGACATTGTAAATCTCTTGCAGTGTGTTAACCAGAAATGATAGGAATTTTATATTTTAAATATTTACAATCAGCTGTATTTTTTTAACCGTTACGGATGAAGAAATGGAACCAAATACATCATTTTTATGTAACTTTAAAATTGTTTAAAAAAAAAAAAAAAAAAAAACACTTGTCGAGCTTCCACCAGTGTTTCCAGCAGTGTGCAAGTGAACCAGGAAGTTTCAAATACAACACTTAGGTTGTAGGAAAGCCTTGGATGGTTTTAATGGCTACTGATGATCTCCTGACCCTTTGCACTACTGTCTTTAAAGTGGGCTTTGCTAAGCAGCTTGAGGATAATGGCAGAAGCAGGAAAACCCATGCACTTGCATCAAACTCAGTGTAGGAACACAATACATTTTTTAGGCCTCATCACAGTAAAATAAACATAATCTGCGTGGAAATTTAACATATTTAGGTAAATCCATAACTAAAACCACCCACAATATTGAAAATATGAGACACATCTTGCTTTGATCAAATACCAAGGTATCTAGCTTTATATGCAAGGCAGCCCAGCTAGTCGAGGAAAATGACAAGTCTAAACGACACCACATCCATCCTGTCAGAGCTCCATGACTCAGCTTTTCATAGCAAACGCAGGGTGGTTATTTTTATTCTGTAGTTGGCTACCAACATTATCTAAAAAGCACAGGAACTCACTTTACACAGACTAAATGTCACAATCCTTGTTTTTTTAGGTGCAGTTACAAACAAGTGACAACACTACAGATAGTGCCAAGAGATGCCTGGAAGCACATCCATCATTCCTTTGTCTTCATCAGTAAAGAGTCAATCACACTGTTAATCACTTCTCAGATGGGCTTTGATTTATTTTTCTGTGTGTGTAAAATGTGATTAAATGAGCATAAGTGATTGCAAGTGTTTTTCAATCCAGCAACTGGACTGAAACTCATAGTTTGAGGCTCAGCCTGAGAGGAGACCTCACATTGCTTGTGTTATCAACAGCAAGAATGTTACAGTATTATTAAAGGCAGCTTAAAATAGAGCTCGTCATGATGCTTGTATTTCCTGGGCAAATAGAGGGAAAGATGAAGATGTCTGATTACAAGAAGATCAAGTAACCTTTTCAATAAAAATTCAGTTTTTTTAAAAAGAAAATATGGCAGCAGTTTTTCTGAAATAATGAAATAGTTTGTTTACAGTTGTGTTTTTCATTTAAAAGAATTTGATCAAAGGGCAATATTATTAAAGAAGTCAAGATATAAGGATTTTGTGTAGCAGATCACTACATAACATAGTAGGTGGAAGGAAAAGGATGTGGAAATAAAAATAAAAATTATTTATTGGGCTGTATGAAACTGTATTTATACATGTTTTTTTTTACCAGCATTATTCATCTAGAATGATTTTTTTTTATTATCATCATTCATTTTTGTGAAATACTTTCAAACTGCATAGAAGCAAAGCAATATCCCAATCCAGATTTTGACTCCCTGACTCTGTGTCATGCAGAGTAGTTCAGGCTCTATTTTAGAGCTGTCCGGCTGAAAAGTGAATCTGCAATCCAATCTCAAGTCTTTTGCAACCTCAAGCAAGTTTTCTCCGAGAATCATCTGTATACCTTCATCTATCAACTCTGACCAGCTTCCATGTCCCTGCCCATTAAAACCATTTCCACAACATGATGCTGCCACAATCGTTTTCATAGTAGACATGGTTTACATTTATATATTTAGGGGGGGAAATGGTAAAATGGGTTGTATAAATTGGCTCGACAAACTACATGCTCTATTCCTGAAATGTTTTGAAAAGTCTTTTTCTTTCACTTTACAATTTTGCAACTTTTGCAAGATACTGTATTTCTCATGACTGTGTTTCATAATGAGTCATCTGGTTTAATTAAGAGGACGAATTGCAAGTTTACATGGACAGTCATTTATCTGCTTTAAAATAAAAGAAACATGATAATCATGCAGCGTCAGGCAAATATTATTGTAAATTTATACTTAAATCACATTTTAGTTGTTTAGAAGATACAGACTGAGAAAAGAATGGTGCTGTGTTTGATGAGAAAAGGTCTTGAGAAACCAAACACAAATTACACAATTCAATTCAAGTTTGTGTACTTAAAATTATTCAATAAATTGCAAATCTTCATACGTGTATTTAAACATCCATCAACAGAAAATCTTGTATTCCCTAGTTTTTTTCATTATATCTTTGGATTTTTTTTAAATGGGGGAAAGAATCTAAATATATTGTTTCTCTTCTGTTTCACATATTCACACTATTATGTGCTTGTATAAAATCCCAATCAAACCTAAGAGATTAAAAGGCACACATTACAGCTTTATATTTAATCTGTAAAAATGTGCCTACATGCTTCTTTGCACCTTCATTTTAAAAATCACTTGTTATCTTGATAAATCTCTCATAAAAAATAAAAAGTCAATAAAGGACATCTGAATAAGCAGTTGATGTTTGTTTATTGGCCTAAGATTGTCAGGACATAATGCAACTTCTCCAGTGCTTAACGATGTTTATCGTACATTTATTTGTGACATGTGCAGCACAGAGTATAAATGTGTTTACGGAAGAAAAAGACAAGGAGTCATACGAAAAAAGGCAAATTTTACAATGAGCTCTCAGGACATTTCTGACGGTTCTTTTCACATGTTTGTTTCAGAGAAGTATGTAGAGTTTTAAAAATATGCCTATTAATTATATTATGAATGGAGAACTGTAACAAAAACTGTAACAAAAAGAAAAATGTTATCTTTTTGTCATGTAGCGGTAGTTATCCTCTCACCTGGCACTTCCACATTTTAATTACCAAAGCGATTGTTTTCTCAGCTATAATACAATGCATACAATGTTTTTTTTCTTTTTTCTTTTTTTTTTTACATTGAAACATCGGGTACATCTGGGATGTTCAAATATTTGACCCAATAAACAAAATATGTATAATAACATTACGAAATTTTAACATCAATAAAAGAATCTTTATAATAGTCTGAAACTCCCATCTGCTATGATGCACAATAGAGACTGAAAGAGTCGTGTGCGTCCATTGCACAAAGTTTTAAATACACATTGATGAAAAATACAGACATAACACACGTGTTTGGGTAAACAGAAAGATCGTCAGTGACAGTCATTGAGGCTATGATTGATAAATTAGAAAGTGTGATTTTGACAGTCGCTAAACTCTTTTGTTGATTGGCTGGTGCAATGCTGCCTCCACATGGCCCAAAGCACACACTGCAGCTACTTGAAGTTTCACATCCTCCTGTTTTTCAAAAAAAAAAAAGAAAAAGAAGAAGGGACAACTCGTTCTGGTCCTATTGCACAATTTATCTTCCAGCGATGGAGACAAAAACATTTTCATTTAAAAAGTCCATGTTTTACTTTTACCCCGGTCCTTTCTCCACCCAAATGTTGGCAAAAAAAATGTTCAAACTGTACAGTGTCACATCTTAAATAAATACTCTCCATCAACAAAAATGTTGATGAGCATGTTCATATTTATAAAACTGAAAAACAGCTCATTAACTTCAAAGGAACGGACTATTCAGCACCAAAATCTGGCGGCAGCTTTTGGCTGAAAAAGTAAACGAGAACGAAACAAAAACGTAACCATCCATCACCAGCAGGTATTAAATATTTGTATTAAATGAGCTTTCATGTCCCAAGCCCACTTTTTTCTAACAGGGCTCAGAAGCTATACGTATAGACACAATAATGCAGATACTTCTTTTTTTCTTTTAAAAAACCCCACAAACATTTTCTGTCATTTTGATAAATAAAAATAGAAAACCACAGAGATATCTCTTTAGTCTTACTGTCTGCAATCTAAGTCCTGTCATAATTTCCCTAAGTGAAAGAGAACTTGGCAAACAATGGCAACCACCCCCGTATTGAGCACTGAGGAAATGGAGATGTCTAATAATCTGCTTTCATACAGTACAAACTCTTTCTTGTTCTCCTCTACTTTAGCCATGGCCAACAGTCCTTTTGCTGCTCGGCACATCATGTTTACACTGGGAGGGTCCATTGGAGGGTGTCCCATGTGCAGCAAATTGTGAGGGTTCTGTTGATACTGCGCCATACTGACGCCGTCCTCCAAGAAGGTTACCAGGTTACCCACGCTAGCCTTCTGCAAGGCGATGGCACGTGCTGCGGTGGGGTCTCCCTGTGCCAGGTGTGAGAGAACAGCAACCGCCATTTCTCTGTACACCTGTGCCTTCCTCTGACCAACGTATCGCACCAGGACTGCAAAGAATTTTTCCTGTCTGCTGAAAGGTGGCGTGGCTAGCAGGAGGTCCACATTGCCATCTTGGATGCTGAGCTTACAGAGGCACTCCAGCACCAGCCTCTGGGGAGTGAGTTGGGAGTGTGGGGATGTTGACGGAAAGGGGTCCTGCGCTTCAGCTGAGGGACAAACCATCCAGTGTAGAAGGCCGTCCAGGATGGGGAGGCAGATGGTGTCTGAATAGGTTGAGAGATCAAGGTGTCCTGCAATGTTGGAAAGCGTGACCATGGCATTCTCCCTGAGCAAACTCAGGCATTCCCACCACCACTCCTCTTTGCTACTTGACAGTCCCCGCTCCTGATGTTCGTCCCTCTGGAAGGTCGGTGCTGACCTGTTTCTCTCTGGATGAACATGGTGTAACAAAAGCAGCCGGCCCAAAAGAAGAATGAGCGCAGGATGGTGAGACATTTCACTATCATTCCCAGGGATAAAGGACAGACTTCGCACGATGTTTGAAACACAAAGGCACCTCTTGGAGAGTGAGTCCTGCCAGGAGGAGGTTGTGCAGAGCGGAGCCTCGTCCAGGCAGCGGGGCTCGTCCTCCAGAAGGGTAATGTGGTCATCCTCCCCGTCTGGATGCACCCTGAAGGGGTAAGATGGCAAAGATCGAGCAGGATGGGCGTACGACATGGCGTCAACCCTGGCACACAGAACATCATCAATAGTAGCGGTGACGTGTTTCAGTGTTTTGCTATCTTCCCCTTCCATCTTATTTTCCGGTTTGTTCTCATTCAATGTTTTGTTACCCCTCCTGGCTGGCGGGTCACTCCGCAGTTCAAAGTGCGTCTGAATGTGTGCAGTGGAATCACCTCCGCCTGCCTGCCAGTGTAGCAACCCACTGTCAAACTCAGTGACATAACCCAAGCGCTCAGTTATGTCTTCAATCAGGTCGTCTTTGTGCACAATCTTAATGGGGAGTTTATCATATTTACTGGCCTGTTTAGGTTTAGATTCTGTTTCTGCAGGAGGCTCATCCAAACAACCTTTTTTAGCTTCTTTTTCTTCCACTTCTTTCAGTCCTTTTTCCGCTTGTCCTTTATTACTGTTTTCCTTTTTCTTGGTCATATCAGGATCCTGCTTTTTTTCTGGTACCTCAGCCTCCTCTTCAGTGACAGGTGACATTTCCTCCTTGATAACTCCTGTTTGCCTCTCCTGCATTTCTGTTGCTGAGGATAATTCGGATGCTGATAGGTTTGCAGAGTCGGTTTCCTTCTCAAGGGCAGCATTCTCTTTCTGGGTAGAATCACAATCTAGATTGTTTTTGGGAACCATTGTCCGAACCTCAAATTCTTCCAAGATTCCAAAAATCTCAATCAGGCAGCGGCGAAAGTACTCCACAATTAGCTCAAGGAATCCTGGCAACTGGTCAAAGAAAGATAAAATATGATCAGTATCAAAAAGAAGACAGATCTCTCACCTCAAAGTGTTTTTGTTTCTGTTGTATGGAACAAATGCATTATTCTACCCTAACATAAAGATGAATTTTTTAATTTTCAGTGACACATTTGTTGTTAATTTAGGCTGTGAGTGACCAATGGAGAGAGAAAAGTTCAACACTAACAGGAAGGTTGGACAGTTTAAAGCAAATATTTTGCTTTCAAGATTTAAAAAATTATGCTCAATTTATCTCGTTACAATCATAGAAGCAGCTGAATTTGAATATGGAAATGGAAATCTTAAGGTTATGGTAAGAATCTACATTTTCTGCTACAAGGCAGAGACTTCATGTTGTGAATTTACATGTATGGAATTTTTAAATTCTCTTTTGGAATTTAAACAAAATAACAAAAATGATAATGGTGAAGCACATCGGCAAGGTCAAAGCTTTATCAGAAATCAAATATCTAGATTTGACGTTTTTACCTGGGAAAGGTTGAAGGAGGCCACTGTGCTGTCATCATATAGCAGGATGTTAATGGTGTCTAATGCCCAAGTGCTTTCTGCCAGCAGGCCAGACTTGAGAGACATCATCACACGCCAGGCTTCAGGTGTTCCTGGGATCACAACAATGCAAATTAAAGAACAACATCCTATGTGGTTATCCTGGTTTACTACAATAATCGAGAAAATCATCAAAAACAGACATGATACTCATGCAACAATTGATAAAATAATTTACCACAGTCCTTTGATGTTAGCTTGCGTCTTGGCTTTAGAGCTGGCATTGAAGCTTCGACTGACCCTGGAGGGTAGTTCAGGTCCCTTCTCAGGTTAGGAGGAAACTGACCATTTGGTCCGTTGCCTTGTGAGCCCATCATGACCATCCCTGGCTTAGGCATCTTCATGGGAGACATGAAAGGGGCTTTACTGGGTGACATTCGAGATTCCATTGAACGCTGGAAGGCCCCTGGGCTGGGCGCTCGAGGCAGATGGTTGGCCATGGTTGAAGAATTGGAATAAGATGAGTGACGCGAAGACATGGGGGCCATGCCACCTGATGATGATATGTAGGGAGGCTGACGGTGCCAAGGGTCGTGCGCAGAGCGCCCGTCAATGTCATCTCTGCAAATAGAGCCATACGGCTGCATTTGCGATGGTGGCCCCTGTCTGCTGTGGTAGGAATAGCTGAGGTCTGTTCTTGAAGGCCACATGTTAGGTCCCTCAGGAGCATGGTTAGAAGCAGGGCCCCCACCCATCATACTGTGCTGGTTCTGGCCCGATGGGGCCATTCGGTCACGATGGTATGGGTAAGGGAACTGTCCTTGGATGGGTCTGTGTTCAGGGCCTGAGTACCCACCACTGTAGTGATTGTACACATCCGGCTGCTGGTTGGTGTACTGCATAGCGTACATGTCACTCTCGTGTCTTTTGGGTGGGGGACCATACATTCCATCCAACTGTCGTTTGTAGCCCTGAGTAAATAATAACAATATGCAATGCAAACACGTTACTCAAAACATGAGAACAGCAACAGCAACAATTCTAATTATATTATGTGTCCTAAGTGCCAAAGCTTTCCATCAAAACCTTTTTTCTTTTTCAGATCCTAAGTTTAGACTATCCAAAACAGCATACACACACAAAATAAAATACATTATCCAGTATTTCATAACAACACATTAATTATTCATAAGGCATACTCCAAACCTTTCTTGTTAAAACTGTCCAGCCTTTTACTGCAAAGTTTTATTTGGCCATCTTTTAATGCAAAATCAAATGTAAGGGGCCATAAAAACAGTTACTTAAATTTGAAAGAGAAGCTACCAGTGCTGTGTCTCACCTGTTGCTGTGGGTACATCCCAGATGGATGCATGCCATATGCCATGCTGGGATACTGCTGACCGTAACCGTCATGTCTGAAATGCAGGAGATAAAACAAATTGCTCACCTATTAACAGCCAGTAAATCCTCCAGTACTCTGTAAGACTAAGAAGCAGGAGAAGCTGGTAAATGTAAAACAGGAGAGCTGACCTCTGCTGTGAGGAGTATCTGCTGGGAGAATACATGTTGCCTTCACTATTAGAGAGCCCCATGTTATTCTGACTTCCAGGAGGACCCATGGTTCCCTCCATCCCCATCATATGGTCAGGTCTAAGACATAAATAGGCATGATTAGTAGACATGACTTAACTTTGCATTATAATCTTCTTCAGCATGGAATTAATTTTGACCTTTTAATTGCATGTTTGAATTCTTTAGAATTGTTATTATGTTGGAATATAAACAGCTTCACTGCATTGAAAGAAAGTTCAGTGACCCTGGCGCTCTATGGTGGTTCCTCGGTTTTGTTTGAACATTGATCAGATGAAAAAAAAAAAAAAAAAAAAAAATCACACTTGAGTTTTTCAACCGGATACTGAACACAACACAAATCAAAATTGTTTTTTTAAAACAGAATTTAAAAAAAGGAAAACATTAAGAGACTAAACACTATGAAGATTTTACAGATGATGCTTAACAGTTGGCAGAAAACAAACTTGTTTTACTGAAAAGCTCAGTCAAATATCCATTATGTCTCTGATATTTACCTACATACCAATGTGATAGTATGTATATATTTGAGCCTGTATGATTTTGACTATTCAGATTAAATAAAGCCCATAATAAATTCAGATATATGTACCCAATTCTTGCTTTTTAACATCATTATATAGTTTGTGCTATGATCCTTCCACACTAAAAACGAAAGGCGACTACATATGAACTTCTGACCAACACAGTAGTTAGTTAACATATGTATGCATGTTACCTCCGGTCATAGCCTGGTCCATAGGGATACTGGGACCGCTGGCTCATGCTCAGGCCTGATGGAGGCCGACTGTACAAGTCCTGCATACCACCACTGGACATCTGGCTTGGTATATATGGATCAGCTCCTGCCACTGCAAGAGAATAAAGCAAAAAGAAAGTTAATGTAAATTAATTGACTGTATCTGTATCTCCCACCAGATGGCAGCAACCCTCTTTGAATGCTGTTCACTTGTTCTTATTAGCCCTATTGTTCTGAAGCTAAATGTTGTTATGCAGCTGCAATCCACCATATTATTCATTCACACTCCATTCTCCCCATCTTTCAGGGGAGATGCCGTTTCTTTCAGGGGAAAAACTACTGTTTGTTCTGAAAACTAAAATACACAGCTCAGTCAAAACAGGTGCATCTCAGCGGGATGCGAGGGATGAAAGGTTGGGGGGAGAAAAAAAATGGCGATTAAAAGGACGGGAAGAATAAGGATGAGACGAAGGCTAAGCTACAAGAAGATGAGACGATCTGTCGTGTTTTTGATGAAGGGATGTGGTGTAATGAACAGCTTCCATCTTCTTTCAAAGTTTTAATAAAACGCACATACACACGCACACACACACACATCTATCTTGATCTGAGGCAACATGGTTTTTTGACAATAAATTAGACCAACAAAGCAGATGAAAGAACAATGGCTTCACAATACATGAGTCATGTGGAGAGAGAGGTGTGCAAGTTTGCAGACAGCCTCAGGATCAAGTTTCAAATTATTAACTTGTTTTACATACATTTTCCACCTATCTAAGCAAAATCAAAGATACTTTTAATTTTTTCCCCCTTTTTTGTCAAAATAGCAAAACCAAACATAAAAAAAAGGTGTAAAAAAATTCCAAAAATGAATAAACAAGTTCTGGCATTGACTTTTTGGTGAATTGGGGTGTCACAGTGTGCACTCTGCTTACTCTTCCTCATCCCCGCGAAGGGGTCCTTGGCGTCGTACTGCATCCTCATCATCATGTCAGGCATGCCGAGGGCCTGCTGGTATGGAGCTGAGGGGGGCAGGCTGCTCGTCCGCTTCTGAAAGGCCGGGTCGCTCACCTCCGAGAAGGGGTCCTGTACGCTTACACAGCTCCTGGACAAATAAGAAAAACAAAAATCACAAAGAAGGTATACAGGATGGACTCTGAGGGACTGGAATTTCTTTCATTTTAGAGGAAAATAACTTCTACGTTTGAATGAATAACACATGCATTTATGGAATGATACAGATTATTGTAACAGTGACAAATTACAGACCTGACTAGAAAATTAATTTTTTTTTTTAGCTTAAGGTGTTATTTATATTTTATTTTAAATTTACAATTGTGTCTGTTTTAACCGCTGCAAAATAAACGTGCAAAGCTCACATGATCTTGAAGGAATATCAGCCTGAAAATGTTCTAAATATGGCATTGTCATGGTTAGACAACACTTTTTAGAGCTGTATAACACTTTTCTTACATTAAGTCACAATGAAAGCAAACTTAGAACTTTAACTCTCTTCTCAGTTGCTGCAGGCAGCTTAGGGTTTATAATTAAAATCAGACCTGATGATGGAAAATAAACAGGAAACTACAAACGTGTACGTATAACATAAGCATTAACAAGCAGAATGTATTTTAACTTTTACATTTATATTAATTCCACCTCATTAAAGGGAATAACTAAACTTGTATAGATTCAGATGCTAAATTACTACCAGAGAAATCAGGTAATGACTGGAATCGGTCGTTTTTTTGCTCTTGATTTTATGGTCACAATGTACATCAGCACTGCAAAGTCACACTGACAACAATAATTTTTAGTGTTGAACTTGTTATTGAGTCAAATCAGAAAGACTCAGTTAGCCATGTTCAGTAACAATGAGGTCTTAAAATAAAATTATGAAGCATGACAAGTGTAAAAAGCTTCAAGAATCAAAACAGCATTTTGATCACCACATTCAAATTTCTACAAAGATGAGTTTGCCTTTGGTAGACATCCGGAAGTTGAGGGTGTTACTGCAGCAAACCAGTTTTGTTTTTCTCTAAACATTCATTGTTAGGACAGTTCAATTTTTAGATCTATCCAGACAGGGGATAACAAGTATTCTGATGTATAAGTATAAGTATAAGTATAAGTATACTGATGTACTTTTTGAACAGAAATCAAAATTGGCTAAAATTGGTATAAGCATTTAGAAAATCTAATACACTATTTTGCAGAAGCTTTTTATGTTGATTGCCTCTGATTTTACAGAAAAAAAACAACCAGTTAGATGTAAATAAATAATGCTTAAGTGACTGAATCAGTAAAAGAGGCTCCAGCTGGCAGCAGCGCCAGCAGCTGAATGTGTCTGTGTGGTACCTGTTGGGGGGCAGTGGAGTGACTTGTCCCAGCGGGGTGGTGGCAGGTGTGGGTGGTTTCAGGTCGCCTGCTGCCTCCGCTGTAGAGCTGCTGCCGGATGACTGGGGCGTTTGTGGACCTTGGAGTGAGCCACCTGAGTTGGCTGGGAGACAAGAGAGGCATTATTACTAAATCTGAAGGATTCCCTAAGTTCTCCCTTTAAAAGAAAGAAGAAAGAATAAAAACTGTTGCGCATTGAGACCGTAGGTAGCTGGTTTAAGTTAGAGCAGCCAAAGTGGGATTTTATCGCAGCAAGGTGGTGTATTAGGGAGATAACTTTGGGCTTATGTCCAAAGCACTCAGAGTGATGCCCGACATGAGAACTGAGCCTTGGCAAATGCGCCACATAAGGGCAGAGAGGATGGAAGCGGAGGCAATGCTGAAGAGATGAAGGAGGAGAGGATGGAAAAACAGGCTCAGCTATGAGAGGAGAAGAATATTGGCCACTTGTGGCCATAATAGTAGCCCATCACTTAATTCAATGCTGAAGATATTTTACAGTGCCTCGCAAGTATATTTATTAAACTTTTCCACATTTTTCCAAATACAAGGAAAGGAATACAGGATTTTTCCCACGCTTTTAAAAATGATAAAACTCTGGAAAAAAAACCCAAAACTCAGCCCCCTCTACAACGTCACTCCTAAACCAATTGTCTTTAAAACATAGCTAATTATCAAAGATAGGCTATCTGTGTAAAATGAACTCCTTATTTAAACGTCAGCAGTTTTGAGAGGGTCTAAAATGTTTGTTTGAGAAACTTGAGAACAAAAAAGGTATTGCAAAGAAAGGTCAGGGAACAAAACACAGATAAAGTTGTGCAGAAGTTTATGAAAAAGTATCCAAAGGTTTGAATGTCTCAGTCAGCACAGTTCAATTCATCTGATCAAGTGATAACAGAAGGGTACACTTGAAAACCCACCATGAAATGGACGAAACCATAAACTAAGAAGTCATTAATCAGAGAAGCAGAAAAGAGGAGAAGCTGGAGAAGCTGCAGAGTTTCAATATTCAAGTGAAAGAATCTGTTGACAGGATTATTATTTAGTCATGCGCATAGAAAGTAATTGTTAAAGTAAAGGGACAGTATGGTGCAGTCTCCAAGCTAAGTTTCTGCCTTACAGAGAACCCCTTTCTCTTGACTCTTGGATACTGCAGACTAGCACCAGCAGCAATTAGCAAATACCTGGTGGAGATGCGCATCTTCTGAGCTGATCATACAAATTACCTCTCAGTTGAATGCTTCTAAGAATGTTGTAAATGCTTTAATAGAGTAACTTTGTGATGTGATGCTGAAGGAAGAGAGCTGGAAAGAGCAAGAGTTTTTTTTATTGAGACAGAAGCCCAATTTCAAATTGAAAAGTCAATTTTTTGTTTAGTCATGTTTGAAATTTACAGTCTTATTATAACAACTGAAAGTAACAGTTACTTAACTGTGCTAGAAAATGGCACTATGTTCCTGGAAAACCCATAATACTCCCCTTGAAGTTATTTTACAAAGAAGAATCCTCAAAGACTTGCATGCATTTACAGTGAGAGTTGTTTCCAATTCTCTGAGACAGCATAAAAATGAAAGCTTTGCTTTCAGATTTTGTATTGTTAAAAAAGAAAGGAAAGAAATAAAGACATCTATTCTTTCCATTCCACGTCAGAATTCCAAGTGATCACTTACAACTTAAATTATGTAAATGTAAGTTTGTAAATTGACAAATTGTAAATAATGCTGAATGCACATAGTCGATGAGGATCTTATTGAGGGCCATGTTTGAAGGCAAAATTACAGAAAGGTTTTACTTTAGAAGCAAATGTTGCAGATAGTTCACAAATACATCCACTGAACATGAGTGAAAAGCTGCAGAGAACCTGCACTGTTAAAGCCTTGACTGAAAACAAAAAGCTCTTAACATTAGATCGGTACAGGGGTTAAAACTGGATCAGTGTGCTATTTTCTTCTGAAACCTCACTTTTGTGAAATTCTCTGTTCAGATGACTGGGAAATTATATGAGTGTTATGCTACAAAAGCCCTGCACACAAAGAGCCCCCACAACCAGATAAAACCAAGTGACACAAATTCCCAGACTGAATGAGAAACAGAAACTGGTGCAGATAAAAGATGACAAGGCACTCAGGGATTATTAAAGTATCCTAATGAGCATTTAGGAGGAGTAAGAAGTTTTTTTTTTTTTCATTTCCTGTAAGAACCTTAGTGGCCTCTCCCTGAACCATGTGTCCTTAGGAAAATATGCCCCCCGTAAGACTTCGGCTTTAAAAATTCATGCTAATTCTGAATTATTCAATAATACCCCCTGCCTCTAAATCACAGGAGACAGATAGGAGGAGAGACAGACAGAGGGGTAGACGGTGTCCCATGATGATGAGCAGAGGTAAGAAAAGAGGGCAAAGATGGGTCAGCGAGCTCTTTGTGGGCTATCCCGGTGTCAAACCCAATGAATATGCACATGCATGCCCGCATAGCGGAGAGGGAAACAGTCAAGGGGTTAGCCAAGGTTAAGAGGTTTGTCATTCTTCAAAAGCAGAACGATCCGCGATGTAGAAAGATGGAGGAGAGAGGTGGAGAGGAGTGTGAACTCAAGTGCCCTCTGCTCCACATTTAGCTAGAGAAAAAAAAAAAAAAAATGCCGGCAGAAGAGAGGGGGGATAAGTGTGTATGTGTAGGGGCCTGCATGTGTGTCAGCTAGTGACATAATCCGGTGGTGGTGTTGGTGGTGGTGCTGGTGGGGGGGATGGTTGGGTGGTTAAAAAGCAGAGCAAAAAAAAAAAAAAAAAAAAAAATGAAGTCAGCTGAGCTGCTTTTGTGAATGAAAGGTGACGGAGAGGTCGGGTTTGTTTACATTGTACATTCCAGCCCTCATTAATCACTCCGCACTCCCCGCTACCAGCTTCACACAAACACACTCAGACCCCACACCAGCCCGCCGGTCAGGCTCCTTCAGTGACATCACGGAGCTGTCAGTCTATATTTAGGCTGGCAGGGTGTCAGGAGGGCAGTCTGAAGCCGACAGTGGAACTGAAGGCATCAGCTGTGGGATTTACACTCTAAAGCTTATAAACTATGTATTACTCAACTTCTTAGAGACTGCTTTTTCTTAAAGGGATTGAATTTTGCTAAGCAATTATAAAAAGAACAGCATGGAAATACTAAAGTTTAAAAATCAAAATCTAGAATTGAGTAGAAATAGTTGCTGTTATGCTTGTTGGGAGGCTTTAAGCTTAGGATTCCAAGTAGGCATGGGTCGCTATAAGATACTCAATGTATGACAACAGCTGCGTGATTTAACTCAAAGATTTAAACCAAAAAATATCAAGTCATAATCACATACTTAAAAACTGAAAGGATTTTTTTTCTTTCTTTCTTTTTTTTAATACTGATTTTGAATTTTCTGTTACTGTGCAAAATCTCTAGTTATCTTGTGAGTAAGACTGCATGCATGGCTCCTTAAGGCTCAATCTTGGGCCCTTTTAATTCAATATCTCTGCATCTAGCTCATATTTTACAGTGCAGAAAAATTTCTTACTATGCACGTGCTGATACACAACATTTTATTATTAGGTCACATGACCGCAGTGCTTTGAAGATGAAGTGTCTCCATGATTTCAGAAAGTGGACGAAGGCTCAGCACTCAATTAACTTCAAAGAAGTTAAAGTCCATAGAACAAACTGTTTGCTTCTTTAACTGTCTTGGCTTTTAAATGAGCATTTCTTTTATAGGCCATGCTAACTCTTTACTTATTTTCTTTTCTTTGCTGCTTTCTTCTAACATGAAGAATTCTGAATTACCTTGTGTACGAATGACAAATATAAATAGACTTGTCTTGTTTTACCTTAGTGCTAGTACTAAAAGTAACATAGCATATGTATTACTAGTTCTAATTCTGTGTATGACATATATTTAATGATATTTTATTTTTTTGATACAGAGACCTGTGTACAAACATATGAACATACATCATAGCAGAAATCTTTAATTGCTTATTAAGCAAAATATCATACCTTTTTGCAGTTATTGTGTGCATTAAAAGTCATTCTGCAGACACTCCTCTTGCAGCTTCCTAATTGTAATTTTAAAACTGTTTAATCTTAAAAAGAACGATGGGTGGCACTCTTTTAGTTTCTAAACAGCTGTTTGTTTACCCCCCCAACATGAAACATTTTTAACAAGTGCTGAATTGTCTTTCTTGTGAGTGAAGACAAAACTTAAGGTGTCTTCTTTCAGTCTGCTAATCAGCAATACGCACCAACTGTGCTAGATGCTAAAAAGCTTGGTGAAAATACATGTGTTCACAGATCAGGGAGGAAATGGCACTGGCAACCTGTCTGACAGCAGGAAACTCGCACCTGCATGATTTTATCCTATGAGAATTGGGCTGAATATACTGCACTGGTAAAGTCCAGACAAAATTTAAACACATTGTAGATTTGGTTCAAAGCAATTAACAGTAAGGTCAAGTGTAATAAGTTCATAAAACCTCTTTAATATCCTTATTTAAGGGCAGAGAAGTAGTAGAATAACATTTTATTTGGAACCTTTTTAACACCTATAATGAGCAAAACCTGCACTGACCTCTAAACATAGTGCTAATAAAAAAAACATGCGGTTAGGCTGCTAAATAGTGAAAAAATTATCATTTTTTAAAAATACTTTATATAAATATGTTATGAAATAGTCACTTCAGTTGATGTTACCAAGATTATCCTGCTCAGCTGAAGTGGTTACATCCTACTATACAGATAATCAATGGCCTAAATTATAAATGCGGTGGCTGTAGGAGATTGTTTATTCCCATCTGTGAATTTTGTCCATTACGTAAAAGTGTATGTGCAATCACACGTAAACGAAGATGGGTCTTTTCTTTGGCATGCGATAAAAGCAATCAGCGGTGTCTCTGCTAGGTGAGAAACTCAAGTGTCCTAGTTAAAAGCAAGGGTCACTTTTCTCATCTCCGCTCCAAATTAGAGATGTGACCTCACCAGTCAGTTTCGCAATGACTCTCCCTCGCTTCATAGTCGTCTGCAGGGACACAGAGCAACACACAAACATAAACCACCCTTTGAGCCGTGATACTGCAGCTAAACAACATTACTTAGCCTTCACAGGCAGTAATCAAATAAAAGAAAGTCTCAAGCTGGAAAAGCAAAGGGTGACAGTAGCATAATTCACCTCCATTAAACTAAAGATAATCTCATCAAAGCAGAGATCATTTTTATTAATTTCTCCTGGGTATTTGTGGTGGGTTTTTTTTTTTTTACTACATTTACCTCAAATTAAATAACATTTCCTTGAAAATAATTTATACTTCCACGGATTGTATATTACTGACAAAAGAAATTGTTTTTTTTTTTTTTGAAATTAAAAATTTCATCCCCACAAACCATTCTATTTAAGTTCAAGTTGTATGTTGAGGGTTGTTGTCCAGCAGGAAGTTCAACATCTATGTAGATCTATGTAGGTCTTTTTATATATTTCTAACAGGCTTCTTGCTAGAATTGCTTTGTATCTAACTATCTAACATCACATCAAATCTGAACAGCTTCAGCGTCCCACTAGATTATTCTGCTACCACGTTTGGTAAAGCGGAAACATGGTTGTTGTGAAGCTGATAAATGACAACCACACATATCATTTTTGATGCAGAACTAACAAGTTTAACAAGAGTCTCCTCTTCAATAATTGGTTTCCTTACAGATATTGCGTCATTATGTAACTCTGCTTTAATCTTCTCCATAGCTCACCTCTGCCCTGTCGGCTGTATTTCTTGGCCTTCACAATGTAACAAACCTCCGAGGATTTCAAAGAACAGCTGGATTTGAACTGTGATTAGATTACAGCCAGCTGAGCTCTATTTACTGACTTCTCAAGACAAATGGATTCACTGGATTTTAATTAATCGCATCAAAGTAAAGGTAACTTAATAGATCTGCACACACCACACCAGACGACTGCGACTCTGGAAAGACTCAAACTGGAGATGCAACATTTAAACAGAAATTTCCAGCCATCTTTCACAATGCAAACGTAACAGCTTTGTTCACGGAAAGATTTCAGACACAGCTGTGGGGATCATGGCTGAAATCTTGTTTGATCAACAGCACCTGTTATCTGGCCGCTGACAGATGGAGGTGGGAGTAGGGGGTGGAGGGAGATGTCTTTAAAAAAAGACAGAGAATGGAAGTGCGGCACTCTGTTATCAGTACTCACCAGGTGAGGGCGGCTGGATCTTGACCTGCTTCCTGCTGTCCCCTTCAGTCAAGCTGCCGCCGCTGTTGCTGTCTGTTGGTGGCTCCTCTCCTCTTTCCATCTTACACTCGTAGGCAAACAGATACTGGATGTACTGCTTCTTGAGTGTGCTGGCGGAACTGCTGGACGTACCGACTTTCAGAGTGCCGGACAGCTCGCGCCACTTCTTGTTCTTGTTAACCTGACAGGTTGAGAAAATTCAGTGTAAGGGCTTTCAGGTGCATTTTCAGTAAACCAGCTCAACCAAAGGATAGGAATCCTGAAATTTGCGCACAAATTAAGAGGAATGAAACACTACATTTGAAAACATGGAGGCCTGATCTGACTTGATATTTTAATGTTTTCTGTGAATGAGCCTCCTCCAGTTTGCAGGAAACATATTTAGACTTACAGTCTTATTTGACAAAACAATATTCTTCTAGCTGCTGAACTGGAATGATTTTCAGGAGTTTTACTATGGAATAAACTGACTTGGTAGCACTTTTGGGAAAAAACTGGATAACAATTAACTCAGATTTATTGATTCTCACTCCAAGATATTTGCAATCCCGATTCAAAGTCTTGTGTGAAGCATTTGTAGAGCAATGGAAGATAGCTTTCAGAAACAGTTAGCATATGAAGATGCATGGTTAATGTATGATATAATGTTTCCCTGGATCATTTGGAATCATGACATTTGGCTAGAGCGCAGAACACACAAAAACCAATGTAAACAAGAGGAGTAAGAAGACCTGTCTCTAATATTACTCCACGTTTTCTACTGTAAGCCTGTTTGCTGTGGATTACCATGGCGAGGCCTCCTATTTCCCGAACAGCAACATAGAGCTTCCAGAGATCAAGTGGCTTCTTGCCCACAACTGGGAGCTGAGAAACAGGTGTACCCCGCTCCTCCATGAAGGTCAGGTAGCGTTCCACCCAGGATCTCCTCTCTGGCTCTGAACCAAATTCATACAGCCGGCTTATCCGCTCGCCACCAATGGAGGACGAGTTGGGGTTGACTTTCTGCTGAGGCACACAGACAAAAGTGTAAATAAGAGTTTCTGAAGAGGATACTTTGGATCTTTTGTGAATAATTTCTATGGTATTGAAGTCAAAATATTTTCTAAATACTTTGGAATGTTACAGTTATGGATTTTGATGTATCTTATTTACATTTTTATAAGATAGACTCACACAAAGTAGTTCAAAGCTGTTAAAGTGGAAAAAAAGTGATTCATGGGTAGTAATTTCTGAAGGAGACGCACAGATCTACAGCTCGAGTGGGGGAGAGTCAACGGGATAACTAATAGTCTTGCATGCCACAAATCTAGCCCTAATGGAAGAGTGAATATAAGAAAGGTACTTTTGAAAGAAAAGCCATGAAATACTGGATAGAAAATGCAAAGGACTTGAGACAAGACGGGGATAGATTATTTTCAGACGACGCTTCTAGTCATACAGCCAGAGTTGTAAACAGAATGGTTCAGATCAAAACGTCTTCAGCCAATTCAAAATCCAGATCTAAATCCAACTGAGGATTTAAACTTTGTAAAAATAAAAATAAGACTGGAAAAAAATCCAGTCTAAATGTAGAAAGTGGGTAAAGACATACCCCAAAAGACCCTCTGACGCATCATCGTTAAAGGTGGATCCGAGAAAAGACCGACTCAGGGGAGCCGAACACACATGAGCGCCACACTTTTCAGGTTTCACAAACATGCATCTTTTTCCTTCCACTTCATCACTATGCTCTACTTTGTGATGGTCTACCACTGGAAACCCTAATGAAACAAGAAAAACCTCATGGCATCTTAACACTTCTGTATAAACCCAACATTATGTTGTATTATCCAATGCATAGTTTCCCTTTTATTTTCCTGCTGCTGCCTGCTGAAACAACCCACTCACCCAGTCAGGATCATTAAAAATTCATTTGTTATTTACACTTTGTGAAGTGGACCCCTGGTTGAATGAACAGCACAACTAAGCACTTCTTTTAGATTAATTTTTACAGTGTGCAAGATGTGTTTATTTAAAGGTTTATTCACGGCAAATTGATCAGGTTTGGAAAACCAACTTCTGACTGAAAACCTCTTAGATAAATAGGTACAAAATATTCAATAAAACAAACATTATCTGTAATTCTTACGGGACTGCAGGGGGTCTTCAGAGGCCACGGTGGGCTACTGATGCTGTCGCTATCATCTCCATGGTAGGAAGACAGGCTGGCAGGACTGGGTGAGAGGGGGGAGGGCACAGGCAGGGTACCGCCTGGAGTGGCTGGCTGGGAAACACTGCTGCTGTTATTGTTCACGTAACCATCCTGCAGCTGTTGAAGAGACAGTAATGACACTTTAGAGCAGAAATATCACAATTTTACTTCACTTTACTCTTTTATCTGAGACATAATTTATATTTTATCAGATGAAAACACATTTTCAGTTATGTATTAGTTACATAACCGAGTGGCTGCGAAACGACCTGAACTAAACTGAATATCTTAAAGGTATAATAATTCAGATCCTGACATTTACATTTTCAATAGTAATTTGAAGCTTGGAGATTTAGTTTTGAACTACAAAGACATCACCAGTGGGCACAAGCAGCCAAACAAAAAAATATGTAAGTCACAGGAAATTATTGTTCTCCCTTAGAAGAGGCTTTATTGCATTTTTTAGTATGATTACAAAAGTGATTTTATCAAATTGATCTCCAAAGCTCTTCACACCAAAGTAATTCATAGTGTCTTATAATAATAAAGACCCGCCTGCTTGGCTTTATCAGAAGGGTACAGAAGAGATATTTGGGTGCATATATGTAGACAATATTTACCTGCATCAATAAATATGGCAGGTTCAGTATTCATATTTTAGATTGCATATAGCAAGCTGTTACTGTATTTATTTTATGATTATAACATTAGGAATTGTTTTCACCTAATATGTTTCTGTACACAATAACTGATTTGTAGTATCCCAGAAATCGATTAGTATCTATTTATTATAACTTGTTTATTTACATTTTTTCATGAGTCAAATATTCTGTTCTATACAAAATATGGCCCAATAAACAACCATAACAAAATATATTTTGGACTTAGAAAAACCTTTGCTTTTTACAAACTAGTTATATGGCGTCAATTCCATTTTCCCCATTTTTGTGAGTAATTTTCTACTTAAAACAAGTAAAAATAAACTTTGTATTAGCTTAATTTTGCAGCATTACCCATGGCGAATCATGACCCGCTCATACTTAACATTTCATTTTTACGTGTCCTGTTAACACTCTACAGCAGAGAAAAATACAGCAAATATAGATGCTTGCTCAACAGAAGTGAAATTCCTTATCCAGACTGGGAGATCTCAGTTTTTCAAACTCATAAGACTTAGTCCAAAAAATAGAAACAGCAGCAAACAACTCCCCTGTCGCAATGATTTTTAGTTAAGGTTCTGAAAATAATTTCCACATGAGCATTTGCATTTAAAAACAAACCAGAAAGGCCAGTCAGCATTTCATTTTGCATAATCTGGTAGTGTTTTCTTATAATTATAGGCTGTGCCTGACATGTAATCAGTTTTATTCATATCTGAAACAGCATTTCAACCTTTTTATAAAACAGAGACATACAAGTCCAAAATGGCAATCATTTTACATAATCACATCTGAATAACTTACCTAATGATACATAGAGCCTTATTTTCGTATGTGGTTCTGCTGCCATTGTTAGAGGTTTTTTGTGCAATATCATCCAAGACAAGTAACTGCAGTAACACAACTGTACACATGATGACCTTGTTATGGTTGTAGTTTTTTTTTCTTTGCAAACCTTGTGAAACTTAAAGTAGCACAAACCTGTACTTTCATATTAACTATTTGCATGAAACTCTGCTTGCTTGTTAAGTTTGATGATCCTGCTGGAAAATGAACCTCCACCCACTTCTCAAGTGCTCAGCAGCCTGTAAGAGGTTTTCATGCTGGCCTGTTTATAGCTCCATTCATCATATATTTAACTTTGACAAGTTCTGCTAATAAAGAACAGCTTCTCCACATCACAATGCTGCCACTATCACGTTTCACTAATTAGGTAACTTCAGAGGGTAATTGATAGGTTTTCATCTTACAAAGGCGTATTAGAACAAGCATGCCACACTTTTGAGATAACGCAAATATTCAAAGTCTATGAATAATTTTACCAGGCACAGTTAAAGCAGATGAAATGATTGTAATCACTGCACAGTGGTGAGATGAAATGTGTGCAAGTATGGGTAGGGATCTTTAGACCGTGTGAACATGTGAAAGCGTGTGCGCGCGCTCGTGTGTGCGTGTACGAGAGAGAAACTGCAAAAGAGGGAACAACAGCTTGACAAGTGCTTCTTGTCTGTGTACAGAATGCTCATGTCAGCAAAACCTTATCTTTCTGGCCCTCTCTCTTTTTGAATCTCTAACTCGTTTTCTCTCTCTTGGCAGACAGATCATCTCTTTTGGGAGCACTGGGGGTCTTTCTGGCTGCTCAGGCTGCCTTAAATAATTCAAAAGGCCCTACTACCGTAATCAGCAAAAGAATAGACAGGGATTTGGAGGGAAAAAGCGTGTAGTGGTTGTGATGGAGTTGTGAGTGTGTATGTGTGCCGAAGATGAGTTGTTAAGCAAAAACAAGAGGAGGGGGGCAAGAAAAGAGCAAAGAGCAGAGTTTTGTTGTTGCTGAGCTGAGCCAAGCTGAGCTGCTATTGTATGTCAAAACGAGAAGTCAGCATTGTATGTTAAGATGTGCGTATGTGAGTTAAAGGAGGCAGAGGGAGAACTGTGCATGTTGTATAACTGAAACTCAGAAAGTGCGTCTTCTTGTAGTTGTGTGCGTGTGTCTGCATACACGCGCATGTGTGCACTGCAGTTGCCAACTCCCCTGCCCCCTTTTCCTTTTTTTGCTCCTCTCTTTATTGCAGCTCGAGCTGCCAAAACATCAGCAACTAAAGTGTGCTGCAGGCAAAAACAAAGCGAGGGAAACATTAAGATTGGTAAATGTTAAACAAATCATTAAATATGACGAGAAAACAACAGAGCGAGAGCCCACTGTGCTGAGGCAGCATATGCTGATCAGATTTGGTTTGCTTCATTTAGATCAAAAAAGCGAAACCAAACAATAAGGAAAATAAAAAATAAAAAATAAAATCAAACAAGTAAATGAACTGAGGAAAAATCTGGGGGAGGAGGATAGTTAAGGAGGTACCTTTGGTTTGTGTGGCTCGTTGTTTGGGCCGCTGTCATCTTTGACATCCATTTTCTGTTTATTTTCTGGGCTCATTATGCTGTCTCCTGAGAGGCCCACTGCTCCTTTAAACAAATGGGGAGAAAAAAAACACAGTTATAAAAACAAAACTTTTTAACAAAGTTTATAGAAGATAGTGCTCAGCAAAACAGATTCCCTTAAACTTTTTTTTAATATACAATTTGTCTGGCAACAATCAACAACATAATTGTATTTTATAGTGATTTCATGTGATGGATCAACACAAAGTAACGAAGAACTTTTGACTGGAGTGGCAAATTTGAAAATCATGCATTGTTTTATATAGTTTGACAATTATATGCTACTTTGAGATGATTTATTAGAACCCAAAAAGACATTGAAAACATTGAATTCAAAAGTAGGTTTTGCACTGAAGGTAGTGGAATGAAAGATCTTTTTGCAAACAACAACAAAAATATGTAGTTTGATGTTACTAAATAAATGCTGTTTATAGAAAATCAACAAGCTTAAACTTGCAGACTGCTAAATTAATATTTCCAGATGCTTGGAATGACAGGTCAAACATCTCAGTCTTTAGATGTGGTAGAGGCATGACCTGAAAGGCTGTAATTGCAGCATAAAAGGTCGCTGTACAAAGCAAAGACTCAGGGGGGTGAATTCAAATTCATGTCAAACTTTTCAGCTTTTAATTTTTAAACACCCTTTTGAAAATCCGTTTTTCCTTCAACTTCACACACTACTTTGTGTGGGTCTATCGGATATTCATTCAATCAAAGTAAACAAAAGTGGTTGTGGATATAAAGAGACAAAAATCTAAAAATGTTAACAGGGAATAAACCATTTCACAAGGCACAGGACTGCACCCTTATGTCTCTGAAACAGCCAAGATTTTAATGTACATACATGTTATCTAAACCATTTGGGCTATTATGGAAAAAATAAAAAAATAAAAAGACTATGAAACAATATCAACATTAACACCAAACCATACATCTAGATGACGAAGATAGGGCTAAATAATCTCCTGGTGTAAGTTAGTTGTTACCTGCAGGTGGCATACCGTAGCCTGGACCTTGTCCGTTGCCTGCCGTCGAACTGTTGTTGCTCGTTGGCTGACTGTAGGAGCCTGAGCTCACTTGGTTGATACCAGAGGCTTGGTAGTTTCCCTGCCTGCCACACACAGAAGGAAAAAAAATATAAAGTCTTTATTAGATTTAGTAGACATGAATCAAGTTAGTCACAATGTAATGACAGGCTGTGGAGAGATGCTGGTAGCAGAGGAACAGGAGTCACATAATGACAGAGATGCTACTTGGCAGTCTGTCATTGCCACCCTCCTTTGCTGCTTTAGGAAAACACTAAGCGCCACGTACATCTGAAAGCCGCTAAAAAGACATAGCATATCTCTGATCAAACAAACAGCTCTTCTGAAAGATTTAGAGAGAGCACGTAGCATCGGGAAAGAAAAACAAAAATCTCTCCAGTCGCCTCTTCCACTAATCCCTGATCCCCCCACCTCACCACCACCAACACCACTCTTTTCTTTCTCCCTCTTCCTCTCCCTGAAGTCATAATTTAACTAATTAAGGTGTGCTTTTGGAGAGGATCTTGTTATTTGTTGCCATGGTGGCAGCAGAAATCAATGCCGCCTGCTCAGCCTGACCCCCCCTCCGCAGGCAGCTCATCACATGACACTGTGAGTGACATCAGAGGGGTGTTATCTGCAACCTGCTGAACGCTAGCCATCCAGACAGAAAGGTAAACACATGTTTGGACGTATTTCTCCTGCTGATTAGAGATTATCTCCTGGACGACCATGTAAGAGAGACAGAGAAAGACCTTCAGGACGGGAAAAAATATGTGGTACAATCAAAAAAGGATTGAGTTAGAATGCAAAGGCAAATCATGACAGGATGCACTAGGGGGTGGGGGTAGGTGGGGGGGGGGGGTGATTTTGGCTCAATCCAGATTTAAACGTCAGTCAATCCTGTCCTCACGTCCCTCTTTCTTCTTAAACACAGACACATCACTTAATACCACATGTTGGAGACGATACACATTGCCTGAGAGGAGGGATCGGTTTGGTAAACCTCCCCATAATCTCATCTCACAGATGTAATTAGTCATAGAGCACGGCAGATGATACATATGTAATCCCTCTATGGGGGCCGAGGTGCACAGGGGAGCTCCATGGCAAAGAAACAAGTACACCAAATCCACGCTTATCTGTCCCTGTTTTCCTGTAACGGCAGGAAGGTGGTGGTGGTGACGAGGGGTTTCGGAGGGGGGTGGGGGGGGGGGGGGGGTTAGACTCCTTCAATGCTGCCTACATGTTCCCGAAAAACCCTCGCATGAGTCAAGAAAGCAGAGATAAATTTACTTTTTGTCACATTTTGTTAATAAGCGAGCCAGTGCGAAAGCTCACAGAGCTGAAAAGTACGTTACCAAATTTAAAATGTCTTCAGACCTTAAAAACTGTCCCACGTCCCACCTTAAGCGACACAAACAAAAGTTCTCCTGTGAATACTGAAGGATCCAAATGATCAACAACAACAACAACAGTGGTTGGTGGATGTTTCGACTGTGGCACTCTTCTATTATGACTAATTCATGTCATAAAAAAGCCCATTAGAAAGCACTTGATGGAGGCACTGCACAGCGTTTAATCACGCTTAATATATGCATGTGCTGCTATCAGGGCTGGGGGGTTGGAGGGGCGATGAGCAAGGGAAGGGGTGTGGGGGGTGGGATGGCAAAGCACATCCATCTTGCTCTTGGGCACCTTTGCGCAGGCAAAAAAAAAAAAGAAGAATCAGTATCTCGTTGCCGCAGAGAAAGACGAAGCAAGAGGAAAGGAGGATAGAAACAAGGGTGTGGAGGAAAGGAAGAAACAAGGTGGAAGGAAGGCAACCAGGGACTCTGAGTTGTGGATGTCTGAGTCCCTTATGGACCAAAACAAGGGGCGGACTTCAAGCTCACCGACCCGGAGCTGGAAGACATTCCTGTTTCTTAAAAACTAAGATGAGGGAAAACTCAAAAATAAAAGAGGCCTGTAGACTCAAATTTGTTGATTATGAGAATTTTATGGAAGAAAATGTGAGAAGTGTACCATTTCCAGCTCCCTGGACCATTCTATGAAATAGAACACACTGAAAAACATTGTAAATAAGAAAAAAATATTATTTTAAACCAGTGGCTGTCAAACCTTTCAAGTGGAGCCCAACCTTACAGGAACAAAAGAAGAAAAACATGTGCCAAGTGTAATTTTCAAAATATATATTTGTAATTATGTATTTGAAATTCTTATAAGAGAAAAAAGTGTTGCACACAGCTGAGAGTAAAAACTACAGCTTTGATTTCTGATTCTGTTTAAAAAGCATTGTTTTTTTGTTTCCAGTAGTAGTCAGGTTTTCTCTTTAAAAATTATGCTGAGGTCAGATCAGAAAGGCAACAGAAAGGCCATCACATCTCTGTTCATGCATCTTCACCATAAAGTCATCTTCTCACTTCTTTTTGTCCTTTTCTCTCAATGTGTACAACATTTATGCGACATCACATCATAATTACTCAAGTTTATAATGTCAGGCAACGTTTTTTTTCACCAACATAATCAAAGAACCAAATTTATCCTGCTCTGCTCATAATATCTCTGAGGAACATGTGGAGTTTGCAGGAAACACACTGAGGTTTCTCCAGTTACATTGTCTGTCCAGGTGCTCTTGTGCCTTGTGTGTTGTCCTATCACCATGGCAATCCTGCTTTGTCGAAAGAGTGATGTGGGTACAAATCTGGGTTGCAACATTGGAAGAGTATACATTATCTTTGCTTACAAAACATATAAAATGTATAAATATAACAAAGCTTTCTGTGACAAACGTGAACGTTTTTGAATTATTTCAGTTTACTATCTGAAATATATAAAAAAATTGTCTCTTGGGGGATAATTTTTTAAGCTTGTCTGATCCAACCTATTATTCATTCAGGCGATAAACGACAATAACAAGAGACCTGTTAGTGTCTGGATTAAAAAGAAAAGCCAGTGTTGTACTATCCATCTATTGTGATATGGACCTGTTTTTTCTCTTTAGATGATAACAGGTGGAGAGCATCCTGTAAACATCCATTTCAGCAAAGTCATTAAGAAAAAAACAACAACTTTATACTACATCTTTAGGCAGGTACATAAAGTAATTTTCTTTTTCAATTTCTTTACTAGCAATAACTATTTTTTTTTTTAAATAACAAATAAAAAAACTGATTTTCATAGCTACCCACTGGTACTTGGCACACAGACGAAGAGCAACCCAAGCAAAATGCATTTTTTGGGTCTTTTCTCCAAGTTTTACCACTTGTTGAAGATGTGAGTTACAGAGATTGTTTCTCTATTGCAGACATTGTTTTAGGCCAGACGTGTGTTATTTTACTCTGCCTGCAGAATAAATATGCCGTGTTGGTTAGACAGAAAAGTTAGATGAAAATTTAGGTGAAAAAGCAGGCCTACAAATAAATTTAAAAAAACCTTAGGAAGCCTGCAGAAATAATTAGGCATGTTTTTAAAGATTACAATAAAGTCTGGAAAGATTAAAGAAGAAATGACAGTGAGGTAAGATTTTTGCACATTATAAAATAGGGCTTACCTATTGACCTGCTGCAGCTGGAAATATTTAAGCCATTAAAATTAGAATTATAGATCAATTAAGAACATTTAACCTTGTACTACCTACAGGTGCATTCCAAAGATTTATATTATTCCACAGATAGTATATAGGGATATACTTTAATAATTATTCTGTTACTTTTAATAGTTATGGCCTAAAGCTACAGAAATTCAAAAATGTATTTTCTCAGAAAATATGAATTTTAGAATATTCCAAGAAAAAAAAATTCTCATACAGAAATGTGAGGACTAGTAAATCCATGTATTCACTCAGCTGACTTTGTCAGGGCTACTTTTGCGTAAATTAATGTATATATGCTGCTTTGCATGGAAATAATCAGCCTGTGGGTCTGCTGAAGTGTTAATGATGCCCTAAATTCAATAGATTAAGTAGGAAATTAAATGATCGAGAAAAGATTTTGATCAGGTAAGATGGAACATTTTCTTGCAAATCAAGCAGTGACTCCATGGTCATTAGAAAAGGTGCTTTTAGTAATTTGGACGGGTGGCAAGTTCCTCTGGAAAATAAAATCAGCTTTGCAAAAGCTTGCCAGCAAAGAGAACAATGTAGCGCTGTAAGATTTTTTTGTAGTTTAAGGAGATTTTTTCCTTCCACTCAATCTTACATTAATAAGCTTACATACAACCACCACAAGCATAATTTATTTGGAAATTACTTGTTGCAGCAAACAATTCTTGTAAAGAGTCATTGACTCTCAGGTCAGCAGTCTTCAAAATGCTTGTGGAGATCACAACATATACAGTTTAATTGTCTTAGAAAATATTACAATCTTTCGAGAAACTCAATTTTTTTATTATCATTAGCTAAAAATCTTTAAAATATATGAACATAATTTTTAAACAGTAATTTTTAAAAAAATTTATTGCATCTACACCTTCAGCTCTTGTTTTTCTAGCGGTTTCTCTAATCGTCTTTCCACACACACAGACACAGACAGCCGGTTCTCCCCTTTTACTATGTAGTTCATGTGTGAAGGGCATCTGAGAAGGCCACTCTCCAACCACAGGGAGAGTGTGTGTAAGCACCGAAGTGTGTTTGAGCGTGTCCTTGTGTTAGCGCGCAGGGTGGGTGCCGTTGCCAAGGGGATGCCATGGTTACGAGGTGCCAGCCAACCAGCTGACGGTTTCTCTCTGGAAGTGGCAGTGCCTTTGTCCTTCATTCACAGCGACAGGGGCGTGCAGCGATGCCTCCCAGTGCCGCTAACTGGACGAGACAGCCCAAGCACTGGGGCCACAGGACCATGTGACGGCTGTGAGGCTCCTGCCCATTGATCTCCTCTGCTAGGTGTGCATTTAAGGGTGTTTGGGAGAAAGTGGAAGGGAAAAAGAGCCAGCAAGAGGCTCCTGGATGGAAGGATGGAAAGGATCGGCTGGAGGCTATGAATTATATATGGACCCAATCTGTTCGCAGGGCAGCTCGGGCCCCAAACTCCTGACTCAACTCACAACGTACATTTACAAACATTCAGACTGTGGACCAGAATAAACCCAACACACACTTATGGGCAAAATAAAAGGACAGCTTTTAACATATTAAATCCAGAGAAGAGCGACTTCCCCCCTACCCTCCCTTTCAAACATCAAACAGCTCAGGATGGATGGATGAAGGAGAAGCCATTTATTTTGCCCATCTAATGAAAGCAGAGCGCGCCGCAGCGCTGCCAAGACTGGGAGCGACAAAGCGCCACAGGCAGCATCTTCCGTTCTTGACATTCAAGCGCTGCTCTTATTTATTTAGTAAATTTACTTACTAAGGAGGTCAGAAATGAATTATTTGGCGAGGATTTGCCTGGGAGCACTTTCCTCTCTTCTCCTCATTCCTCATCCAACATTTTTCTCTCCTCAATTTCCTTTTTATTTATGACTCTTTTTTCTTTTTTTTTTTGCTCTTGCTCAACTAAGTGCTTATTTTTACGACAGCTCGCCTGTTCCTATAGCTCCAGGAACTTTTTTTGCAGAGTGTCGCCGGTAGCGTTAGGAAGTCATTTGCGAAGCCAATTCCACCCTCTGAAGCTGCTGCCAAAGAAAAGCTTATACCTTTTAAGACTTTGTGTTCCCCTCTCTGTTTTCCAAATAAACATCAATCTCCAGCTGCCTAAAATCCTGTTGTGCACCTCTCTTGCAAACAAGCTTAGCCCCTCTTCCTCATTAATGATACTCAAGGGCAGCTTTTCCAAAAAGCTCATCCACTTTTCAAATATTAGATTTGTAGGGGTAGAGAAGACTGCCGTGCGTACATTTTTTGATTTACAAAGTTGTTAAGTAGGCCATAAAAAAAGAAGGTATTAAATATTGGCCATAACAATTATTTAAACATCAGTTCTAATACAAGTTAGAAATTACCTGAAGATGTTGGTTCAATGGGCTGCGTCTCAGTATTTCAGAATATTAATTCAAAAAGTGAAAATTATATGTTATGTAGATCATTACACACAGAGTAATATACTTTAAGTGTCTGTCCTTAATCATTTTTATTATTGCTTTCCACTAATTCCTTCCAGCAGTGCACTAGAATGTTACTTAAGACACTCAAATATAAGAAGGATTTATGGCAGAATATCATTATTGTTATTATTACGACATTAGGGTGGTGGAATGGTGAAAGGTCGCAAAGGCAGGCAGAAGTAAAGCTTGACCTGCAGAATGATAAAGGAAAGAAAGTTTTAGTTTAAGTAGATCTACCAGATCTGGGTAGCATGTTAGATATATTCCAGCTAGAGTAGGGAAGATCCTGTGTGAGAGAGCAGTGCAGCTTGAATAGAAGAAATACATTTAACTGTTGATTTTTACAAACATATTTAAGTTTTATGTACATATGGCACAGTTTGTTTATACAACAGCACAATTTTCTACGGGCCCACAAGTCTGCGGGCCAATACTCCCTCCTCCTTCAACCGAATCAAACTGATTAACAAACAGAAGCGGGTCAGTTGTTTCTAATTCCAGTCTTGTGGTGGGGGCGAGACTGACACGGCTCAGGAGGGAACAAAAACACTCCATGAGCCACACCTAATGAAGATTTAATCTGGGCCCACGCCCGCAGCCCCGGGATGCCAGAAGTGGTCTTCCTCTGCTCATTTTGAATTCCTTTCACCTTGTGTAATGAAGTCGAAGTGTGTTTACTAATGTTTCGAGGGTGTGTGTGACTCGGGAGAGGACGCAGAAGCGTTGTGGAGGATTATACGTGGAAATGAAAGGAGAAGGAAAGGAACAGAGACCTGCTTAGGATGTTTAACTAACAAGCGTCTAATTTGGAAGTTTTGTAGCGGGTGGCTTTGGCAGCTTCGGGATGAATCATAAAAGATAAAAAATAAAATAAAAAGAAAGAAACAGACATGTGCCACGACTAACAAGTTGTTTCTCAGACAGCGAGAGGAACTAAGTCTGAATGTTTCACAGTGTTGCAGAGATCTGGAAGCACAAACGGGGTGCCGGAGCCCTTTTAACTGCAGGTTTTTCGGAGGCCAATTTTCTCCTGATCTCTCTCAGATGTGTAAAGTGGGATCTGAGGAAGAAAAAACATAACAAGGCCGCGTTGGAGACAGCGGAGAACAAAAAGCAAATTGGAGAGAAGAAAGGCCGAGGGAGATGAAACAGTCTGGGTAGGATAATAGAGCTGCACAAAGATGAAGAGGCCGATACAGTTGGGAGAGTTGGTGAAAAAGAGAGAAACAGGTGGGAGGAGAGAGGGGAGAAGCAGACAAGGAGGGATAAAAGATTGTGAATGAGCGACTTTGGGCAAGACGAACACTGAGGATGAGACGGACACTAACATAAAAAGTTTTCTGCAAAAATGTCCACTTCCACACTTCTCTTTGCTTTATCTTTGTTTTAAATTAGTCAGAAAAGCGTTTTCTGCCAGAGCACTAATTCCTACGTTTGGATTTTAAACAAAGGAGGTGGCAGAAGTAAAGGCGTATTTAACTAATAAACACAAACTCATACTGGCAATCAAATTTAATCCTGTGGCTTGTTTATATAAGTCTTTGGTTGTTCCAGTGTGTCTTGCAAAAGCAAGACACACTGGAACAACCACATTTTGTCACATTTGATGCCAACTTTGCATTAAATTATTATAATTTACAAAATCATGCAAAGTTGGCACTTTTACTGGACTTTCAATGCAACTTTTAGGACAACTTTGCATTAAAAGTGTCATTACTTACCGAATGACACTTTATGACAACTGTCATAAACATTCATAAAGACTTTTTTATGTTCATGACAGGTGTTATGTCATGTTTATGACAGTGTCATGTCAGTCTTATACACTCCCCTTCAAATAAAGTGTTACCCATTTTAAATTTTTCAGATGATGGACTGGACAGTGCTCCATGAAATGTTCAAAGGTTGGGACATTGTTGTATAAATTAACTCTTGTTTAAACTTCTCTGCAACTCTCTCTCAGCTCTGTCTCTTGTCTAAATCTTTGTGATGCTGTTAGTTCACTAATGCTCTAACAAACCTTTCAGACCATCAAAGAACACTTGAATTTAGATTAATTATTTTACACACAGGTGGTTTATTACTAATCTCGTTAATTTGGGAAACAATTATTTGCACCAAATTTTGTTTAGGGGTGTCAGGGAAATGTGGTGCCGGTGACACATTTTTCAGAAATTTATTTACAAAAATTTTAAAAACATAATTTTCCTTGCAATTTCCAATTATGCACTGCTTTTTGTTGCTATATTTGATAGTAAAATAAAATTTTGTGGTAGTTATAGAGACAAAATGTGGGAAATATTTGTAAGGAAAATATTTTTTTCCACTGTCCACTGAAGAGATGATTAGATAAAACACAGTGACAACTGGGAAAGTTGTCATGCCGCAGATGGAAAACATATCAAAGAGACAGATTTCAGAACAGAAAGGACTAAACCTTTTGTTTCCAGTGTGATGTGCACAGTACCAACTCCTTCATAGATAAAAGACCCAACACAGCAAACCTTTCACTGTTGATAGTAAATCAAAATAGATCATATTTCAGTTGATAGGCCATGAATGAAAGAGAATGAGTCTTCTCATGCAGCAGCTCCGCAGTGAAAGACACCTTTCTGGTTTCTTGGTGTAGAGACTGACAGCCGGCCTCATTGGGCTCAGCAGTGGGGATCATGTCATGTCACTTCTTATTGACAGCCTAACCATCGCCTAATGGCTTGTTCAACAATTGCATTGGTGCCTGGGTACATAAGTGTATGTGTGTCGATGTGAGAGGCAATGGACCCCCTGATGCACATAATTAATCATACATTCTGTCAGACACCCCCAGCCCTCCCCAGTATGTACTACTGTTTCGGAAAGTGAACAGAAATCTGAGATGGTGTTAACAGTGAGTGTTCCACACAAGCTCTCCAAAGTTGGTTGTCTGCTATGTTAGTGAAAACTGAAGGGATAATGGAAATTACAACAGCTTTAGCAATTAATATCTTATTTTCCTATAAAGAAGGACATTTTATGATTCTTGAAAAGTAGAACTATATTTTATCATGAGGCAGAATATCATTTTTGGCTTCTAAAGAAGATTAAAGGAATATTTATGATGCTGTAAATAAAAAAGAGGCGTAATAGGAAAATCTAGGGATCTAGATGGATGTGAAGACAATAAGTTGGTTAAAAAAGGTAGGATCAAAGGCTTTTGAGTTAGGCTGTATGCATAATGCAGACCTAAAGGGATAGCTCAGAATTGGTACATTTATGTTGGGGACTATTTATGAATAACCTGATAAATATTTAAATGGGATTTGAGGTGGTGTGCCACTAATGTTTTGTGTGAAACACTTAGAGAATGTTTCAGGTAATCACGGTGGTTTTTACAGAGGGTTCATGAGGACAGAGAAATTTACTTTCGCTGTTTCTTTTTTTTTTTTCTTCTCCAAATGTAGTAATCATCTGAACACTTTTGAGATGAAAGGTCATTGCGCTACACACAGACTATTAGCTAACAAGCAGATGATTGGGCTAACTATGGTACTTTTTATAAGGCTAAGATTAGTTAATTTTTGACAATGCAGACAGAGCGTCTACATGGTGTAGCATGAGATTATTTTTCATCATCATTGGGTCACTCCAGCAATGTTAATTCAGATTTTTTTACTTTTATCTGTGTTCAAAAGACAAAAGGAGTCTGCCCTACTTGCATATCAAATTATATACACTAGAGTTTTAAAGGAGCACATCTATACACACCAAAGAAATGCAGGGTAAACACACAATAGTGTGTATAGGGAATTACTTTTGAAGAAAGCCTGAAGGACATAAAAAACAGAGGGACGTTTCACTAAAATCTGACTCATGTTTCAACAGAAGATCAGGAAAAGTGCTCTCTTGATGGATTATTAGGAACAACCCAAACTGATACATGAGGAAGTCTTTACAAGCGACAGTCATGTTTTCACAAGTTTCCTTCAGCAGGGTTCAGGGAAAGTTTACTGCCCACGCAGTCCCTCAAGAAATCACTGTCTTTAGCTTCACAAGCATTCATAAAGTCAAGGCGCCGGTGCTGATGGAAGAATTAAAGCCCTTTACTCAAACTCTGTTAGATCATAAAAAAGTTTCATTTGTGTGTCTGTAAGAGCCTGGTGTCATTTTCGGGTGCTCTCACAGTTAAAACCAAAGTGTCTCTTTTATTCTCTTATGTGTTGATAGAACTGTATCCACGCCACAGTGCCTTCTGAAAAAGCCAATATATGTTTTTACCCCTTTTTTTTTGCAATGAATGGCTCTGAAATCAAAATGTCAGGGGCTTTATGAGATGTGTAAAGATACGTGTAGTTCTAGAAATGGCACCCAGAAGAGTGAGAGCCCTGAAAACAAACACTGTCTCATAAAAGTGATGCAAGACAGAGATGATTATTAGCCTTAATAATAGCAAAAAATTTGCTGACTATTTCCGCTGGTTTAGAAAGCTGTGAAGAACTGCACAAATGTCCAAATTTGTATTTTTAATTTTAAATAAGGCAGTTCTTATTGCAATAATCTAAAGAGGTCTATGTTTATTTTTTATTGTCAGGCGTTCTGAAGACGTTCTAAATGCCATCATAATGCTGGGCTAAAGGACTGGATCAAAAGCAGCACATAAGTTTGTATTGCAAGCGAACCCACCTCTTTAGATGCAAAGCATAAGGAATTTAGAGATGCACAACAGTGTGTTATAATTTTTTTTAAATACATTTTTAACATGACTGAACAAACAATACTTAGGCCACTCTTTGGTTGGGATGCGGTTATAGAGCAAAGATGTGATGTCAGAGGAATTAAAGATATGTAAGAAACTACTTTAAAGTCCAACTGGATTTTTGTACAACACATTGATGCATGTCTGCAGCCCATTCAGGCATTAAGAGCCCAAGAAAAGAGACTTTCAGCAAATATCAGGACAAGTTTGCACACACAAATAGCAGTTTGGTACAAAAAAAAAAAACATTCCCAGAAAAAGAAAACAGACTCAATTTTAAAGGTAATCTCCTGTGACCTTGCAGTACTTGTACCTGTTGTGCACCGAGTTGGCTACAGCTCCCTCCTGAGGCTTGCGATTAGATGGAGGACCCATTCCTGGTCCAGCTGGTTGCGGCATGCTGGGAGAAGTGGGACCCATTATTGGGTAGGTCCTGTTCTGGCTCCCCGGGCCATGGCTCCGTCCTCCGGGCCCTTGTCCATGCATGGGGCTAGTGGCATTCATCCCCAGACTGTTGGACAGGCTGGGGCCGCTATAGTTGCTTCCAGCTGACCCAATGTAGTTAGAGGGCCGAGGGTAGTTGCCTGGATTAAGAAAATAAGAAGACAACCATTAAGAGAAAAAAAACAGAAAATAGATAAATTATGTCATCAGTTTAATATTACTGAGCTTAGGCAGATTTAAGGATGTCCCTCCCAGGAATATATCAATCACATAGGCTTAATCAGTTTGAGAGAAACTGACTGTGCTTGTCATCTCATGGTTTAATTTGCACTACTGTGGCACACAACACCAATTTCATCCCACTAAACAAGAACACCATGACAATAAACCTGTCTCAATAAATACATCAACAGGTAAAGAAAGAGAAAAAATATTTAGAACAAGTTCTTATTCATAACGTCTTTAAAATGCAGTGTGTGCAAAAAAAAATTGAAAGAAAAAAACATTATAGGGTGTGTTTCTGGTGACATTTTTTACAGCGCTTCAGGTTGCTGGATAGCCTTGGGAACAATTTCCAAGCTTAAGGCTGACTTTGTGAAACACTTGAGAGGAGCTCTAATCTGCAGTAAATGCTTTCTGGCTGCCCTGGAGTGCCACACGCCCATGATGCCAGAAGCTTTCCTAAGGCACACTTAAACCCCTCTATTTTGGCTTTAAAACCTTCACTCAAATCCAACCGCAACATGAAAGAAAAGGAGCATGTTGGCAAATACAGTGTGGCTATACAGCACCTGGCAAAAGTATTCACACCCTTCTAACATTTTTATATGCAATATATACAGTAATGTTACAACTACAAACTTGATGGTATTTGGTGTAGTTCTATATAACAGACCAGTTGAAAACGGGTGTTTGTGTTCGCTTTCCATCCAATCAGACTGAGACTGAAGTTTTTTTCCAAAAAATAATGGGATCAAGTTTGTAGACGTGCAAAGCTGGTAGAGGCCTATTCTGAAAACCTACAGCTGTAGCTGCAGGTAGAGATTTTTCTACGCACTATTCAGTCATGTGAATAAATATTAATGAATGACATACTTGTTGATTTTGATTTGTAAAAGATTTTAAAAACCATGCATCCTCATCCTTCTACCTGAGAGTTATGTACCGGTTTGTTTTGCTTTATGTCATAAAATCCCAATTAGATGCAATAAAATCTGTGATGAAAGCAGTTTGGGTATTGTTGGTAGGTGGTGTACATTCAGGAACACTAAAAGACACCTGCTATAACAAGCGAGTGCTCCTATAAAGAGCACAGTATTCCCTCTGCAGGCAGAGAGCTGTTTCCACAGTGATACTCCCTTCCCAGGACAAATCCCCTGCAAAATAGAAATAGAAAATGTGGCATTTCCCATTGTAAAAGGGACTATTTATTTTTGATTTGATTAAGGGTGCTTTAGTTGGGCCTCACTGCATAATCCCCTGAGAATTTGTCTGGAAAAGGGGATCAAGTTTCTTTAAAACCTTGAAGGCTTTTCTGCACGCTCAAACGAAAAGACGTTAAATGACAATATTTCACACAGGAGGGGGAGAAAAAACAACTCTGAAAATGGAAACGGCTTCCCACTGTCCTCGAGTCGCTTCAGCAAAAAAAAAAAAAAAAAAAAAACACTATCCGCATATATGCCTGCGAGGCCTCAGAAGAGACTGGAGCAGCAGAAGGTTGGAAAGGAAGCAGAGGAACACAGACGAAAAGGGAGGTAGGGAAAAAAAAAACCCTTTCCGACCCTCGAGATAGGATTTATGGTCAATGGAAATAAAAGTCTTTCCCATAAAATTCAGCGATTCCACTTGAATTTGTCCAGACGTTGTAATGAAATCTACAGTGGGAGATGAGGGAAGCTTTAGTGAGCCGGCGAGCTGAGTACGGATGACACCTGTCAAGGGCTTTGGGGCTGTGATAGGGAAGCGTAAAGGAAGAAAGGATGTCTTAGGAACACTGGGGCGGCCGGGGAATGTGGGAGTTGGCGGTTGTATGTATGGTACATGATACATGTCTAAACGAGCCTATCCATTGTGAATATATATATATACATATATACATATATATGTATATATAGACCTCTAAATGCCACATTTCAAACTTGAAAATCTCGTGAAAATCCTGGGAAAGCTACCACACTTAGCTCAGCTGGATGAATCCTTTTCAGATGAATAAGGTTCCAGTCAGTGACCTCTCCCAGCTCTTTTTGGACAGCTGTTAAGACCCATGGCTGCTGGCCACATTCTCCATCGCCTGGGCGGACTTGGTGGTTTTTGGCATCTGTGACTGACTGAGGCTCCAGGAAGCCTCCCAGGGAGTTGTTTATGTCCTACAGTGTCATTTTCTTTTTGATGGATGGGCTAAATAATCAAACAATTGGGAGTAAGTGTGTGGAAGTTTCCATGACTAAGTTTAAGTTTTTCTTGTCCGTCATGAATCTAAAGGATAAGGATTTCTGAAATAAGCTTGCAGAATGCAAAACTCATCAAGTTTCATGCAATACCTGTGATTGCCTGAGGTGAAAGAATGATAGCATAACTTGGGGATAAGTTATCTGGCTGTGTCCTGACAAAGTGGACTGCCAGACTACTTCTTCAAGGACAGATAGTGAACTAACCCGTGACTGAAAGCTTAACTGTTAGACCTGTTTATTCTAGAGAAACGCTAAAATGTATTTTGTACAGAGTTTTAAATAACTGTGTATATGGATTAATAAATGTCACTGGGTTGTTTTTTTTTAGTTTCACAATAAACCAGCATAAAATAAATATGCGCCTGTAGGCAGATGAACCTCAACTTGAAGTTTCTTGTGATTTAGAAAAAAACTTGAAGAATGAAAATAGATCTATTTCATTCTACTATATAACTATACACTCACTACCTCATATTGATTCCTATACTGAAGTTTGTGTTTGTAACCTAACCTGGAATGTATACCATCAATTTCATGTAGTTTTACATGCTATGTCTGTTGCTCTGGAAACCAATGAAGGAGAACCAAAAGGAAAACAAAAATGACAAGGAGGACATTTTGTCTCATTTGCACCTTCTTGTGTCCTTATTTCTTAGCCTGTGTTTCTTCTTCACATTCAGAGCCTTCGAGGGGGAGTGTTGGTGATATTTATAGCTTGATGAAGCGGGGGGATGTGGGGGGAGAAGGAAAATCACGGTGCTTCGTTCACAATTACATGGAAATTCTCGACTTGGTCACGGGTTTGGTGGACGCTCCATCCTTCGCCGGGTTTTAATCCCTGCAGTCCTGCAGAAGAGCTACAGTGTGACCGAGGAGATTACAGTCTGCTGCTTCTCTCAGCAGACTGGACCGGCCAGAGCTAACAGCCGAGGCAGTCTTACGGTGGAGAAAGGTACAATGTGCCCTCAGGACCAGTGAACTTCCATCAGCGAGCAGTGGAACGCAGAATACATGACTGCATGTCTGAGCTGCCGAATACAGTATGCAGGGTAAACATTAAGGAAGTGAATATTATCCTTTTTTCCTCTCTTACATTTCATAGCCGGAGTTGGAGGTGGATCGTTTCAGTGGGAACCCTTAAAAACAGTTGGACTCACTGTTTGTTACAACATGCTTGGTTGGAAAGATGGCGCTTTTTTCCAGCATCTCTTATTGCCTGAGGCCCACACATCCTCCTACAGCCACCTCAGCACCTTCCCCAGTAGGGTGTCTGAGCCACAGCAGGGCCGGGGTTCACCTTGGGGCAACTGAGCTGCTCAAACTGTCAATTTCCTTCCAAGACTTACCGACTCCTTTAGGCACTGGCTTGAGTCATGAGTTTTCTTTCTCTCCTTTTTGGGGTTTTGGGGGGGCAATTTAAATTGAGTCTAAGGCTTAAAAGTCCTGTCTGCAGCATGGTCATTACCAGTGGAGTGCTTTAACCCCCTTGAGGTGGGAAAGGCAGTGGAGGGAGAAAAAGCAGCGCTCAGACAGACACCAAATCTCTTTTCTGTAATGGTATAATGTCCTCCTCCGCCGTCTGATTATGAGTCTGCTGTTCCCAACATGCCGGCTCTCAACCGTGTCCAAGTGCATGTCTTTACAAACAGCTGTTGGAGTCATTTGAGTCCTAAAGAGAGCCTGATGTCAACACAAAAAGATCAGCTTGACTTTGGATGAAGAAGGCTTTCAAAGGAGATATGTAAACATTTAGGAGCTTCAGTATTGTTTGTAGCTGCTGAGCTGACTTCTGGAGCTCATTCAGACAGAAAGAAAAGGGGAAAGCAAGAAAAATGAGTCAAGCTTGATCTCCATGTATCAGTTATGGACTTATCTAATGATAAATTCGTAAACAATAGCGCAATCTTTAGGCACTGCTTATAGATTTGTTCATTTCTAAAATAGAAATAGCCATCTAAAACAGGATGGCACTACCATATATGTAAGATAATGTTAGTTTTATAAAGGGACACAAGGATGACCAATGGAAGGTTGACCACTTATTGATACAGTTGTTGCTACATAAAAGTGGAATACAACACTTGAATAGAACAATGCTTATCTGCAAAAACATTGACTAAGGATTCTGTAAAAGTCTTCATTAAAAATCTTAATTCTTGCATTTAAAAAATAACTGTAAACTGAGGGTCACTCTTTCAAGCTACAGCTACTACAGATAGCTTCTGCAGTAGGTAGATGTGACAGCTTTTCTCTTTTTAAATCAAAAATAAATAAAGTTTGTCAGGCAATAATTTTTTAAAAATAATGATAGCCAGTAATTTTCTTCTGTGTCAACGAAATGAGGGAGCAAGTATTTTAACTTCTATAATATTCACCACATGTGTAGCATTAGCACAAAGTTACATTTTAGGGTCAAACCACAAGTCAGCATGAAAAAACAAACCAGTGGATTTATAGAGGTGCTGTGGCAAGCATTTTCCATAACACAACCTTTGGAAGTAACATGACTGTAATTCTGTCTAAATCCTCATGAGTAAAACAGACTAGTTATGCAGAGAAAAGTAAGACTCGCATAATCACAACATGACATTCAGTGGCACGGTGGAAACAATAAAAGTGAAACCTGTTGGCATTAAAAGAAATATGCTGGTCAGAACAAATGGATACTGTAATCATTCATTTACCTCTGTGGTGAAATAGAGGCTAACAGGATTCGTTACAGATTGTTTATATAGCTCCCTAGTTAATCAAGTCTCCAAGCTACTGGTGTTGGGCCACATTTCTCCAGGGTTCCTTCTCTCTCGGATCCACAAGTCGTCAAATACATTTTTGCTTTACGAGATAAAATTCTTGATGGGAATTTGATATTACTTCCTGTATCTTGTTCCTAACCTCAGCACTCTTCATCAACTAAAGATTGCATGTTGTGTACATATTACCTATTGTCCGATTCTGGATATGGACATGAATAAAACTATTGTGAGCAGCAAGCAAGAACAAGGTTGAAAAGAACAAAGTTGTAAAGATGATGATAGATGCACTTTAAACAACCCCCATTCTCGTTGTTAGCCATTAATAAAAAAGCAGCTTCTTCCCCTTTGAAGTTATTTTCTCTTTTGTTCTTCCAAAGAATCTTACGCTGTATTTCTTTACTGAAAATGTTATATCACACAAAAATACAAACTCAACCTCCATCCACATAGATGAGCCAGAAAAAAAAGAAAAATCAGTAGAGCAGAGTTCAGGGACTTGGAGCGAAATTCTGCTCTTGCTAATTTGTTAGTGAACCGGAGAGAGGGAAGGGAAACAGATGGAGCTGTCATTAAGAACAATGACCAGCAGCTGTCTGCCCTGTTCGACACACACGCACCCTGACCTGGCCCTGGCCGAGCCCTGGAATCCCTTTGAATCCTTAGAAATATAACTAGAACTGAGTTTATAACAAGACAACGGCAAAAACAGCAAAAATCTGTTTCAGAACACATTCCTGAGTCACTGCAATGGAAGATTTGGTTAGTTACATCCATAGTTCTACTTTAAGTTTTGAAGAAAAAATAAAATTCTTGTAAAGCAGTATCTGTTTTGTTCCTAAACTTGGGGTAATGGGATTTCTGTCTGTTTACCAGCAGAAACATTCCCTCATATCATTCCTTATAGGACCATTTAATTACCTTCACGGATGCCAACAAAGGACCCACATACACAAGATTATGGAGGAAGGTGAGGGATAAGGATGAAGTAATGTGAAAATGATAAGCTGTGATTATCAGGTATCCTTCAGTAGGGTAAACTATGCCGGCTCTAATTGAAAGATCACCAACATTTAATATCGGGCAGGAATTACTTTTTCTGTTGTTATCTATGTGTTGGTATAAAGGTAAAAACATTGAATGTAGCACCAAGAAGTAGTGGCTACACTTTTACTATATGCAAATTAGATTATTCTAACATACAGATCTGTTGTAAATACACATAAGGGAGAAGAGGAGACATTGAGCAGTCTCTGACGGTAACGTCATTTCTGTCATCCAACAGAGATTTCATGCTCATCTGCCTCTAGAACTCCTTCCAGGCTAGTCGGCCTCGCTGTCGCTCTCTGCTTCCTTAATTTCTCTATTTCTCTTTGCTTACTGGGCTGTCAGCCCAGCCAAAGTCACATTAAGAGATAAGAGTGGGAGGAGAAAGGAGACCAAATACCAAACGCATTAGGGCTATTAATCAACATTAACAAATGTGAGGGAGCGGCCGCAAATTTGGGAAAACATAAGCACGGACGGGTGCATTTATCAAGGTGACACATTAAAACTCACATTAACCAAAAAAGAAATACCACAATGTTTCTTGTGGTGTGCTGCCAAGGGCAGAAAATAAAGTGCAACAGCAGATGTCACCATTTGTTTGATGGCCGGGTGTTGCATGTTGGAGAAACAAATGGGAGAATAAGGCCTAATTATAGAAACTGATCCAAGCTTTTTTTTCTCTCAACTTCCTGGATTGTGATAAATTTTTTTCTTTCTTTTGGAGTATCGGAAATGCTTAGACGAATGTGTAATGAGACGGATTTTCTGAAAGGCTCATCAAACCAGACAACCTTCCGTGAAATACTAAATAAAAAAACTACTGATCTTCAATTATGCGACTATTTAGAGAATGAACTTTACAAAACATACGTTTCATCAAAGCCTTGTGTGTGTTTTGCTACAAGAATAAATTCAAAATGGAGTATTTCCTCTGGTATTTGAGGAGAAATGTTTGCATGGATCACAATGTAAACACAGCATATAAAGGCACACTGACATGGATCCGAATTATATGTAGAATAAAAAAAGTACGTGCCGTAACGGCTTCACAAGTCACTATTTTTGTACCTGATTTGGCACTGAGGGAATTGGCAGGAACCTTTTATTTGGATCCATTCCTCTACTGTAAACTCAGTCTGTCAAAACAACAGAATCGGGGCGGAACAAAACTTCAAATATCGTGGTGATACTGTCAGCACAAATAAATCAAGAAACAACTAGTGGAAATACCCCAAAGAGTTGTAGCAAGTATCTAATTACATGCATTTGGAGAAGTTTGCAGGTGCACTCAAAATGTATACTCAAAGAGCCAGATCAGATTTCAAAATAAGACCTAACATCTGAGACAACTGATGATGAGAAAATCCATCCATTGGTCATTTGTGGTGCCCATCTCCAGCAGTGATTGGGTGAAAAGCAGGGTAGACTCTGGACAAGTTGCCAGCCCATCACACAACTGAGAAATCCCATGAATGTAATTTGCTTAGAAAGGAGATTGCACTTTATGCCTATTATTGTACATTTTTGACCCTCAACCATTCTAATTCCAACAGTAAAGCATACAGAGCTTTCTGAATTGATCTGATTTATAAAACTTTATCTACTTAAAACAAAATTTTAAGCCTCAACAAACAGAGAGCCACAAGAACAAATAAAAGTGCAGCATAACATCAAAACAACTGAGGGAAAAATGTCAGCCGCCTGGAGACAGAAAACATAGTAACTTGGTGAGGAAAACACATTTTATGATGTAATAAAGTATTCATTCTTATGGTTTATCTAGCAAGGGCTCAATAGAAAGATATCCCAAATATATTGAGATTATTTTAGTGTTTAGCCTGTTAATTATCCATGAGTATTTTTTGAATTTGAAAAAAATGCAGCATCCAAGTCTCATACAAAAGTGCATTACATGATCTGAAATAGTATTTTGATTGTATTTTACCTAACTCAGACAGTGACCTTTTTCCACTAAGTTGCTATATAATCTCTCACCAACATTCATGTTCAGAATGTCATTTTATTTATTTATTATTTACAGTAACCAATATAATATTTTATACTGGACAGTTGTGGGTCTGAGCGAGATATGTGCTGCGGCTGTCACATCTCTGTGTTACTGCTGTTTCACTCGAAATGATGCCGTAAGGACTCGCTTATATGACACTTCAAACTTCGGAGATTTGTTATTTCTAAGGCACAAACTACCTAACTATGATATTCAATGTTTTTGTGTGTCAAATTCAGGAATTCAGCTCCAATCTTCCACAAATTGACCAGGGTCATGTTGACATGGGGTTGAGAGCAGGCTTTGAGGAAAGCTGGTGTAAAAAGTCTTGAACTGATTTGCTAATCCGATCTAGATCAGTGTTTGGACTTTGAGAATCTCTGATGTGAAGCTTTAAAATGTTTCCTTTTTTCCCTCATGGCTAAAACCAAAACATCTCACCAGAAAAAGAGATTGCTACTCAATGGCTAAACCTTCTGACATGTCAGCTGGCCTCATCACTTAGGCGCTCCCTCATAATCATATCAAGAGGGCCAGGAGGTCTGTTCAGGTTTCAAGGGCCTCATGAATAATCAGAGAGTCACATTGGATTTTAATGCTCACCGTCAGGTCCTCCATGCAGGAGGATAGATGGTTGTACTTATCCGTGTGTGTGTGTGTGTGTGTGTGTGTGTGTGTGTGTGTGTGTGTGTGTGCGCGTGCGCGTGCAGGTGTGTGTGTGTGTGTGCGTGAGTGTGTGTAAGAAGTAGATGATGGAAATGTCTCTAAAAAGGAGTCCTTTTGTATTCCTAATTAGCAACCTCCCTGACACTGTGGGGGGAGAGAGGGTTCAAAAGTCCTCAAAAAATGACAAGTGTGGCTTTTTCTGCTTGAACCCTCTCTGACTGGATGATGTGAGGCACTCCTTTTCCTAACATGACTGGTCAGAAAGTTGAAGTAGATCAGGTGGAAGTCATGACAAGAGAGGTTAGTTATAATCTAACCTCTCTAACCCATTCTTTGCATTTAAATTTTAAAGAAGAATTTCAAACTCTGGACATTATTTTTGACATTATTTGCTAAGATGGATTGTATTAAACATCGTTATTGTAGAAAATGTGAAAAGTTATTAGATTAAAAACATTTAAAATTAAAATTAAAAACATTTTACATTAGATGTGACAGAATCCACTCTCCCTAAAAAGTAGGCATTAAACAAAAAAGGAGAAAAATACCCAAAAACATCACTGTACTTGAGATAAAAGAAGAATTACACGTCTTAAAATAAGAATAGCATTTGCTCTTATCACTGAAAAAATTTAGAGAAACATTCCTAACCTTGGTGTCCATATTGGGGTCCTTGAGGTCCATATGGACCTGCTGTGCCACTCTGTGAATATGGACCCATGCTGGGATACATGGAGCCTCCGTGGGATGGGTGAGGTGACATGGGAGGTCCGGACTGGGGAGGTGCGAACTGTGAGCCAGACTGGTTTCTCTGCATGTTGGACATAAAACCTAAAACAGACAAACACAATTAGATGACAAACATACCCTTTATAAACAGAAAGACATGTATAAGTCCTAATTTCTAGGAAGTGATTGTGGCTAGAAATTAGGATTTCACTTTTAGCCATGTTGTAAACACAAACCTCAATGTGTTTTGTGGGTATTGGGTATCCAGGTGCAGGTCTTTTGGTGTTTTTCCAGCTTTGCAAAGCCAGAGACTGAATTATTTTTGCAAACTAGTTCAAGTTCCGTCAAATTGGATGGAGCGTGTCTGAATAAAAAATTTTCCCTTGTGCCACACATCCTTAGCTGGATTTAGATTTTGACTTTGATAATTGATTTGCAGTTTACCATTACCATTTAAAAATGGTGGGTGAAGCAGTGCTTAGAGAGATGTGTTTGGTTATTGGGGGTTATTTGGTGTTTGTTTATTTTATAATGTAATCCTGCATTAAATGACTGCAACTTTTTTCCTCATCTGTCTGCTGCGTTCCTTGGTCTTCATAATACTACTTCTTCACAACCAGATTTTCTCTGAGAGATTGAATTTCACATAGGAGGCTGCATTTATTAATTAAGTGACTTCTAGGGTTTATCAGAAATAAAGGGAATGACTTCTTATTTCACATCATGTTTGTCCATTTTCTTGCTTTTCCAAATAATTGATCAATATTTTAACCAATTTTAGATAAAGTTTCCTCATTTCACAAACTATGGAACAAGTTAGCTTCTCAAAAAAGACAAAAAACTATTTTAGCATTTTTGGATTTTTTTGTATCAAACTTGGTTCTATTTTAAAAGTGCTAAGGTTTTGAAAATTTAAACTGGATTATCCAATAAATAAAAAGGTTTGAAATAATTTTTCTGTCTGTATATTAAACTTCAAAGCAGGAGTTTGTTTGGGTTTCCTGTTAGCTCTTCAAAACCACAGAAATAACTGTGTTGGACAAAACTGTGTAAAAGGCAAATTTTGTATTCGAAAAAAAGTCTTGAGTGTAAATACTTTTCCATGTTTAGAAAAAAAACAACATCTGATTTCTTCTTGCAAAAAAATTTGATGGATTGTAGAAAAGAAGATATCCCGTTTTCTATTCAGTGTCTTTCAATGTTGAGAAGATCTGATCTCTTGCCACTGTGTCATCTACTGCTAGTCACATATACACTTTGGTGAACAAGTCAGTATGAAATAGGAGTTTATAAAAAAAACAAACAGAATGACATGTAAAAGGATCCCTGAACACAAATAAACAGAGAGCGCGAGCATTCAGTGAATGCTATTGCTGACAAAAGCTAGGTCAAGTACACACCTGGCCTCAGAGATGCATGTAGCTGTAAAAGCTGAGTGGACATATAAAAATACAGAGCCCCACTCTCCACAGAACAGCTAGTGATTTGACCGTGGCTACTGTGTTATTCTAAGCTGTTCTGTCAGTAGACGTGTTAAAGCCTCTCAGGCCCAAACTCGCCCGCACCATTCAAATTGACATTTGCAGCGATCCTCGCCTGGGCTTCGCTCTTTCAAGCAGCGTTATTCTTTTTTTCTTTTTTTTTTTTCCGAAAAAACTCACTGAAAGGTTTCCCGATCCGCTGCGAATGGAGAAAGGTCGCTGGACGGCCATTGAGGGAAAAGAGAGGCCATGTGGGTGTGGAAATGTGTGTGCGTGTAAGAGCGGTGTTGCAGATTAGGTGTAAATGGATTGGGTCTGCTCGGCTGTAAACTTTGATAGCCATCCGCTTTGTTGAATGAGCGCACACAGGCTGACTCTTTAGTGAGTTTGGGGTTTGGGGAAACGACAGAAGGCTGAGATGTGTGTAATTCCGCACTTCTGCAAGGAGAGCGAGAGAGAAATGCAAAGATACTAGGGAAGGGAGGCAGAAGTTTTCAAATGCTCTTAAGTTTATGACTGCGCATATGCATGTACGTATTTGCTTTCTGAGTGTGCGTGCAAGTAGGAGATAAAGACAGAGAGCAATAAGCGCGCCGCATGAGTTTTTTTGTGCAGCGCAGAGACGCAGGCCTAGGCAGAAAGAGATTCAGCAAGAGAGAAAGTGTGTGTGGGAGGGAAAGACAGTGCAACGGAGGAAAAAGAGCGATTGGGGCCTGAAAGTGCTTAGGCTGCGAGTGCTGGGTTTAAGGAGCGAGGACATTATTGTAATGTTTTGCTTCCATTAGGGTAAGGGGATTCTGGGAGAGGAGGAGAAAAAAATACTGAGTGTAATACCGCACTTTAAATTGCCTGGAAAATGGATGGGGAGAGAAACATTGTGCAGACAGTGCTAAAAGCAAATAACACATTCAAGGATTTTTTTCTCCCCGCCTCTCTTCTCTCTCTCTCTGCGTTTCGTTCCCTCTTCACACACAAACACAGACTGTTCTCTTGTTCCTGCAATAAAGCTCTCAGCTGGACAACAGCGGGCACGTGAGAACAAAGTAGGGAGTGAAAAGGGGACGGTCAGTGGATTTATCGAAATGAAGAGCAGAGAGAGGCTCTTAGGGAGACCAGCACTTGAGCAAAGTGGGGAGTACAGTATATCTAGAGGGAGGGGTTAATCCGAGCATGGGGAAAAAAACCCATAAACAACAGTCGACCCTGTTAACCGTGCTGAGTTTTCCTGGACTTGGCTGGGGGAGGCAGAGGGGCATTTGAGGTTTACAGGCATTAGAGAGCAGCATTAAATCTCCAACTTGATTTCATCAGTGCCCCACTCTCCCCCTCTGTCTTCATCCATCCACTCCCTCTGTCTCTCTGTGATTTTAACTGCTCTTTGGTTCGTGATGGAGAGGGAGCCGCACAGTCATTCCATTAAGGTCAATTCCCAGTCTTTCAGGCTTTTTGCAGGGTTGTGTGGATACGGAAATTAGAATAGCAAAAATTAGCAAATGTGCTGTTTGTACGAACACCTGAAAAGTGGCCATAATTGCTGGAGACAACCTTGAGTTTGGCTAGGGCATTTGCCCTCTGGGTTAGTGTTCACATAGGAATACATTTATTTACTCTGTGTTGGTATTACTGAATCTGCATTTGGCATAGATGATTAAAAGATGCTGACTAATGGACTAGAAAACATGAGTGACATTGTCTGGTACTCTGCTAAAATGGTCCAGATGTTATTCAGCAGACTGGGACTGCTTTGCATGACAAAGCAATTAAGATTTGACCAGACAAAGATTACTAGTGGGAATTACTCAAAGCTCTATTCTCATAACACTTATATATTTAATACTGACATATACAAATTTCTTTCACCTTAATTCAAAAAGGAAAATTTATTATTGTTGTCTCTAGAATGCTAAGATATAGATTAACACTTAATTAGACTCAATGAACCTAGGCTAAAATGGCTAAGAATCACCAAACATGCTACAAATTTCAATGTCATCATGCCATTCTGATGACACAGTTGTTTGGAGAAATATGAGGGCTGATTAAAAGAAGATTACATGTATGAGTACTCCCAATATTTTAGTTTTGAATCAGTTTTTGTCTGAATTGGTTCTTTACCAATAAATTAGAGGCAGGTTGAACATAAGATCACTTTTAAATTCCTCCATAGGTGCTGGTTTCGTATGTCTCAAAGCTTCTTTTTCTGAGATATTTTCCCTTAAATCTCTCCTTTTACTAGTTACCCAATTGTATAAACTTCAATAAACTCAAATATGTGTTTCATAATTTCTTCTGGTGGCCACTGTGTTATGTATTCATGTCTGAATTCAAGAAAACAATAGTTTGGGTTCTTTCTTGTCTTCTGTTTGGTTTCCTTCTTTCTAGCTTGGCTTTTTTGTGTGTTGTGTATTAATGAAATAAGTTAACATGAACTATGATCCTAAGCAGCTCATGCTGGACTCAAAATACTCTCAAAATACTCAAAAAATGAACAGACAATATAGTTTTATTACATCCACTTTCATTCCCTTGACTTTGGCAACACATTATTTTTTTTTTGCCTTTTTCTTCTGTCTGTGATTTTTACGCAGTCCATTGTTGGTGTAGAATGGGGAAAAAAAGTTTTACCATCTTTTTGCAGTGGACATTGTGATTTATTTTTTTTAGAGCAAACACCAAGATCGCATGATATGTCTTGCACCTTCGGAGCACAAAAATGGAGGGAAAAAAAGCATCCAATAAAAACACACAAGCATGTCAGAACACAGCATTTCCCCTTTTTTATTCTGCCACTCATAGCAAAATACCCAATTCTTGATATTGGTTATTATTCACATATATGTAGAGGGAGACTTACCTCTCTCCTGAGCCATAGGGGAGCGTGTGATTGGCAGATGGGCTGCATCGGGTCCATTTCCAGAGCTCAACGGGGCCACAGTTGAACCTGCAAAAACACATGAAGCTTGAGTCGAAGGGTTTGGATTCATGTGATGTGCGAATTATTGTTTTAATCCAGTCCTTGAAACAAATGTTGTCATATGAAAAAAAAAAAACTTTTAGCAAGAATCCTTTTTTTCCTTCTTTGTTTCTTTGGAAGTGAGGTCAAAAGCAAATTGATTTTCATTTTCTTTCCATCTGCTTGCTTGAAAAATGAAAGAAAACTGCATGAAATGATGTAAACAATCAACTCCTGAAGGACCACTTTTGTTTTTCTTTTTTTCAGCTGCACAAAAGTTAAATGTTTAAACATTTTTTTCTTTTCTGTCGTTTAGGTGGCTAAACAAAAAGAAAGGTTTTGATGCCAAAATCAGCCACTTGCAGACCCACACAGAGTTAATTCTAGTTCACCGTGCGACAACTGACAAATCCACTCCAGGAGGACATATCAAGACATTGGAACCAAAGTCACTTCTCTGTGTAATCATTAAAATGAGCGAGAACCCCCCCACTGGAAAACCAGAGCCATCTGAGGATCATCGATTGGGTTTGCTGTGCAGGTCTTTGGGCTGTGACTGTTCCATTGAAATCCAATAGTGAGTTGAGGGTCTGATTAGGACAATGGCAGACAGAGAGTAAGGTGGATTGATTTGGCCTAGAGGAAGGAAAGAGATAGCAAATTAACCTTTTATCTTCAGATTCAAATTGGGAAAGAAGAATACGTAAGGGCAGAAGGATTTCAGGTGTAATTGGACATAGCTGAAATGTGCATTTAATTATATATATATATATATATATATATATATATATATATATATATGTATGTACAGAGTGAAAGTTAAGATGAATTTTAACTTTTAATTTCGATGAATGTGACTTATAGCTCACATAAGTACAAAATTTTGCTTGCCAGAAAATTAGAATGTTATTTAAGAGCAAAGAAAATGACTTTAATACAGAGATGTTTGTCTACTGACTCTACTGGCTCTTTTTGCTCAGATTACTGCAAAAAGAGATGCGACTCTTTTGTCCTAAACCCCAGAGAACATCTATGAAGCTTAAATCTGTCTTTAATGATTTAGACCGATCTAGAGATCTAACGTTTTTCATGTCTTTAACATGTTTTCTATATTTTAAACCATCTTTGCCATGTAAAACAGAGGTCCTCAGGAAAATAAGGTTGCAAAAACATGCTCTGCCACACATCCAGTAGAACCAAAGGATCCCTCTCTAGATGGAGAAACATAAACAATGTAGAACTGTCAACACTGATTGTCAGACGCACCAGTTTAAACATGGCATGAAATGCATTGGTCTCTCCCTTGATAAACAAAATATAAACCAAGCCAAATTGGCTTTCGATTCTTCAGATTACACACACATACACACACAAACAGACTAATTATTTTATCAACCACATATACGCCAGTCCTTTAGATCATTGCCAAAATTATCATGGCATAGTTTTATAGAAATAATCTGTAAAATGTGTATAGATTATATACTAATTTTGTAATCTGACTGAGATAATAATAATAATAAAAAAAACAGGAGTTCCCAGTTTGGCCCAACCAAACTCTGTTTATAAGGTTGTCAGCAAAGAGCAAAGAAAAGCATAATTTGCTTTCAAATTTTCTCCTACACCTGCAGAGATAATGACCAACAGTGACCTCTGTTATGGTTTCTTGAATCATCACTGACTGTGGAAACTTCACAAAGGACATGAAGCAACTCGGATTCTGTGACTCTCTTGTCGTCCTCCAGGATCTGGGAGTGTGACCTCAAAACAAAATCCAAAATCAGATTAAGAATCTTCCAGAAAACTTGAATAGACTTTGCTACTCAAGAGCTTCCTTTAAAGACTGCTTTTATTACAGTTGCATGTGCAACTTTTTCTACTACACTTTTTCTTTCCATTCAACTTTCCGTTTGTATCCTGCAATGCAGCTCTCTCTGAACATCAAACTTCTTTAGCAATTACCTTCTTGAACTTGTAACCTGCACATTAAAGGTGTCCTTTATTCGCTATAAACCAAAATCATCAAATTACTTAGAATAAATAATTTTTAAGTGTAATGAATCTATTTAATGTATCTTATAATTTCATTAAATGAGTGACATTCAAATTTAGTACTATTTTAATTTATTAAGATGCACCTGTATCATAAGTGATAAAAGTAAAAATTTAATTGATCTAAATCTAACAAAAAACACTTGGGAGATGTGAAAATGTTTAGTACACATAGGAACATGTGCGAACAGCAAGAGTTACACAGCTTGAGTGCAATAATAATACTAATTTGTTGCTCTCATAACAACTCAATGAATATTACGGCCTCTTAAAATGAAGAACACTTTTCATGTTATCCAATCGCTCAGTATAATCTATGCTATTTCAAGTGTGTTTACATATGTATGCGTGTTTGTATGTTGCGTGTGTGTCCGTCCACACCAGAAGCAATACATGACTGGAGGTGACACACTCTCCACATAAACAAACCCAATTAAGTCAACATAATTGCTTTGCATAAAAATGCATAAACAACATTTCCATCTATCCGCCGCCTACTCACACTCAAGCACGCAAAAACAAGTAATACGCACGGACGTAAAAAAAGTACTTGCACAAAGAAGTGTAAATAAACACAGAAGAACACACAAGGAAGCACATGTAAGAGCACAGAGGCACATAAGACATGTACTGAAATGTTCACATACACACACGCACACACACACACACACACGCACACACACCTACACACACACACAAAGCCCCCCTGCATCACACTTGAATAGTTCCAGAGGCACTGCTTCAAAGAGGGAATATTCGATTAGTTAGTCTGTCACCATGTTGCAGGAGAGAATGGGAGACATTAGTATGCAAACGCTGAACCAACTGTGAGATAACACAAGAAACACTGGCTACGAGCTTTTATGTGCGTCTGCGCAGGCAATGGAAAATATTCTAATGCATTCCTTATGCAAAAGTAATACTTTATTACAAATCATAGCCCTGCAATATAACATAACGCCAGTTAAAAGTTGGGAAAATGAGTGTGTCCAAATGGCTTTATATATTATTTGAAATAATTTGGACTGGACAAATGCGGTCAAATTGATTGTCACTTTTTATCAAATACAACAAACTTAGCATATACAGCAATCGTTTTCAAGTTAAAATATTAATTGAAGTAAGAGAGCTGTACTAATATCATGTAAAGAGTAATTGTCACCTGAATTTAATAACTAGATGTGCAAACCTTGGCTCTGTGAAAACTGTCAAAAAGTGTGTTACATCTGTTTGACAGTTAAATTAGAAAATGTAACTGTTTTAGTTCAGTCAAAATAGAAGGGGTTTTAACCATTGACAACTTGGTTTCATGCCGCAACATAAGTCCGGACGTTGACCACTGTGCTGCAGTGCCAAAGCCTATAAAGGTTTCAATAGTCAGTCAAAGGTGGACTTCTAAGTTTTATTCATTCTTGCGTCATAATCCCAGCATGCTTCAGATTAAGGCCACAAACTGATGGCAGGACTATTTCCTTCAGCCTTTTCTGTTAGAGAACAAAATTCATGGTTCTATTAATTATGGCAAATTATCCAGGTCTCATGGAATCATAGCATAACCATTTTTAGCTGTAGCTATAATCTTTTCTGAATGGCTTTTGAAATTATGAACCAGATGTAATGAGACACCCAACAATCAGTCCACAGCTTACGACATGTCCAAAAGCTTTGGGACTTTCTGCTGTTGAAGAAGCTTGAGAAATAAAAGCTGTGGAACATTAAGATCATGGAAATGCCAAAGCTCCCAAACCTTTAGTAGAAACCCAAGTTTGATAAATTGCTACTGTTGGTTTCACTGAGATGTTTCCCCTTTAACCTTCAAAATACAAATGTATTCTACATTAGGAGGAGGGTAGAAGTATGTGAGAGCATGCAACTAAGTGTGGGTATGTGGTCGTCCAATACATTGTTATGTGTTTGCCTTGGTGTGTATATACAACACTGTGCTGCAGTGTTATGCAGCTTGTTTGCATCACTGACTGAGGAAGCCTTAAGCATGTAGTAAAGGGTCATGGCAACTTGTTGCCAAAGGGACAGATTTAGCTGCAGTTGGGGATCAGATTGGGAGGCACTGAGGATGAAGGATGCCGGCAGCGGTTTGCTGAACCCTTTAACTGCAGAAGCCGACCCTACGATAAAGGCTAGGCTTTGGGTGTGTGTGTATGTGCAGTGTGTGCAGTGATCTATACCAGGTACCCGCTATGCTGTCAAAATCTGTTTGCATGGAAGGCAGAAGGGGGAGTGGCAGCATCCTCCACAGTGTGTTTGTGAGTGCATTCCTCTGTGGAGGTGGAAACAGGGAACAGTGACCTCTATGCTCCACTAATTCCTCCACATAACCATGTAAACTGTCGCTACAAATGAAATTACCGCAAAGAAATCTGATGCACATTTTAATGAAAGACAACCAGAGGGAAGAAAGGAAGCAAAGGCGAAAGTAACGAGAAAAAAAATTCACCACTAATACCAAAATATCACTAATAAGACTTTTTCTTGTGGTCCCTCCCTTCTCTTGCTTTTATCCAATGTTCTTTATCATTTTTAACAAGGTGCCATTAAATAATTACGTCCAAATAAAACAAACAAGCTCCTCAGTGAGTCCTGGCACTTTTAATCTACATCATTAATAATTCATGAGCTGGATCTTTGACGCGCAGTTCTTCTTCTCGCCCTGCGGAGTATGGAGTGGAGCAAGCTAAATGTCAGGACAAACTGAGTGAACACCTTTTCGTGCCTGCTAAGAAAATATTACAAACTACGAATGAAAATTCAAATGTTAGGAAAACGCTGCTTCATTTGATGCTGCTTTTGCACAGCAAATACCTAATATACAAAGCCATGGCTGCATGATGACCCTATGCTTATTAACTTTCAAGAAAAAATAAACCAGAATAAACAGAATTTAAACAGTAGATCAATAGATCAATAATTTAATAAATGTTGACTGCATGCCATCTTTAGAGGCAAGTGTTGTTAATGACTGCATCTATTTATAGCAGCACAATTAACAAAAATTAATTACAGGCAATATAAAGCTAACATAATTAATGTCAATGTAGTTAGCGAGTGATAAATTGCACATATTACTATAAAGATATTTAAGTTATGTTCAATTAAAAACTACTCTTAATTGGTACTTTATTATGTTGAGATTCAATCAACACAATTTAAAAACGTGTGTTGACATAGCTTGTACTATGTAGAGCACACAACACTATGTAATCCTTTTTCTTGTGACGAACATAATAAATACACCTCCACATGTTATCGTTGACATATGATTCACATTTATGTTGGTGAAATAATGCAGTTATTTCAAATTTATCTTCTAAATAAAGAGCAAAGAGGTGAAAGCAAGACTTTTTAATAGTGAAAAATAAATACTTTCAAAGTTTGAGACTGGGACCAGGAAACCACTGTGACTGTAGTAGAAAAACCCAACAATGAACAAAGCAAACTATGGAGCTTTTTGGTGAGGCATCAGCAGAGATACTAGAAAATGAGAAAAAAACCAGGTGAGGTAATTAGAGATGCTGAACAGTGCTGAAAAAAAGGAAAGTCCAGAAACTGAGCAAGGGAGACTAATTAACTCAGGGAGCCGAAGTGAAGTAAGACTCAAGCGGATCGACAAACCAAAAGGGAAAAGTCTTAAGCTTAAAATAAGAGAATAAAACAAATTTAAAAGAAAAAAGAAAACAAGAAACTAATTATGAAAGTAACATATATGGCAAAACCATAATGAAAATAATAAACTAGATATGCAGAGACTACGCACAATAATAAACCCAGGAATGATCAGAAAGTACACTCTAAAGAACATATAAACACCCATGGATCATGACATGTACATGTTAATGTGTTTTTGCACTGTATTTCCACAACGTACATACAGTTCAATTTAAAGTTTTTCTTTAAGTATTTGTTCAGTTGTTTGAAAGGTTAATCCTTAAAGACAAATGTAATTCAATGTATTATTTTCTATTATTAGTCATTTTAACATTTCATTTAACATAAAATTGTGTAATTTCTCCACTTTTGTGGTTTTGACTGCAAAAGTGTGACTGTTTAAAAGTGTCATCTTTTTCATAAAATTAAGTTTTTTTTCTACAGTATTTTTACTGACAATTCCAGTGTTCCCTCTGGAGCTTTAATGTAATTAACACATGTAACAATCAGTGGTGTGGCGATATCTTGCTGTCCAACTCCCTTGCATCACGCTGCATTTTTATTTCCTGTTCACAATTTACACCTTTAAAAACAGCCAGCTGTGCATAGACACATTAACAACCAAACATTCAAACATGACTTGAAAAAAGTTTTGTCACTCACACGAATCTAGACTAATTTGTTATTATTTCAATCGAATGCAATATGCACGTTCTTTCTTTTTAGCTTAATATCATAGAAAGTTGTGAATCCACAAGTTTAACAGTTTTTGCTTAACACTGAGTCGTTGGACCATTTTTAGAAAGCAAACATTATGCATACATAGCAAACTAATGCGGCGAAAACTAATAGGAATTTGCTGCTTCTTTGGGATGTAATACTTCACGCTAAGAACCCAGTGTGCACTTTTAATTTCTCAACCAAAAGGACTGTTGAGACAACCGAGAGACGCCTTTGCAGGGAGGGAGTGTGGTCTTTGAAGATTTGTTTTCATCATGGTTTCAAATGTAAATGGTAGTGAAGTTCAAAGCCCAGGGAGAGAACTTACAGCATTACTTTGATTTTGTTTCATGGCCCTGGAAATATAAAGTGTATGAGCTACCTCAACCTGTATGAATGATGCTGATGTATAGTGATTCGCCATATAATCAATGATGAGGTGGTGCATGTGTATTAGCTGCCATGTGTGCGCGCGCAAAACTATGACTTCCTGCACACTTTTTATAAGTATTTCTCACAAAAACAGAGCAGCCTTAAGCAATGAGGGCCATTTTGGATACAGTGAGGTAAGCGTGGTGGGTGCTAACAGAATGGTACAAAAGACAGAGAAAAGGCTGCTTCAGCACCATCTCCTAACACAACCCTCAGGCAATAAATGTGCACACACCTGCAACACCCAACAAACACACACACACACACGCATGTCGAGGTAAAACCCCCCATTTGCCATGTCTTTAGGGGGAAGAGGCAGATAAACAGCGGGCTCCAATAACGGTGGTTTAGATCTCAATGGGTGCGAGTCAATGCTTCTCCAAGCCGGGGGCTAATGCCAGTTAACTCTCCCTGTGGGGGATGAACATAGGCCTGCAGTGGCTCGCAAAAACAAGCGCTCTCCCAAGATCCTCATTACTTCCAACGCTGAGTAGCAACTGTAAGTAAAGAAAAACTGCAGCTTAAGCTAAAAACAGTGGGAGAGGGAGCGATGGAGCGAGAGAAAGCATGAAAATAGGTGTTGGGGTGGGAAAATAATTGCACACTGTGCTCCGGTTAGGGTTTTCCAGTCGGACAGAGATAGAATGGGATTTCTCTAAACGGCTAACACAGCAGGCATGCTCTTTTTACCCTCTTATTTTGGCCGACGGTGTGCTATGTGCATATAATGCCTACAGGGACAGCATTTTGCTGTTTCCCTTCGAACAGCAAGTAAGAGAAATGCGGGAGAGAGGGGTGGGAAAAAAAAGTTGGGTGGATGGCAGCGTGGGTGGTGGGGGAAGGAGACGAAAAAGGAGGACACAAGGAGAGAGAGGGGGGGGAAAGGAAGAGCTGGAGGAGAAATGAGACGGAGGCTCAGAGATGTGGATGGAAAAATTCAGCCTTGTTCCTCGGTGGGAGGCCTGCGCCACAGCAACGCTCTGAGCGAATAAAGCAGAGACAAACAGTGATGGGGAGGCGAGAGGGTGGGGACGAGGGAATGCGAGACACAAGAGGGAGCATAAGAGAAAGCAAGCGCGATGGAAATAATGAGAGGAAGAGAGGGGGACAGGGACAGCCAGAGGCAGTGTTCCCACCACACAGCCACTTAGGGAGTGGTGTGACAAGAAAACTTGCCATGTTCCACACACTCAATGCTGAAAAAACACATAAAAACTCTTCCCCACAACACTCCCCCTCACACCCCTTTATTGCTTCTTTCTGGTAACTTTCACCAGAAGCAATGGAGGAAAAATTTGGTTTTTAGCTAAATGTCCCTATGGCATTTTCTGTTTCAGTAACAATGAATTTTTTTTTCTGTAATCGAGAAATTCGTGCAAATGTTGTTCACAAAACGGCCGACTTAAAGTTAAACCATTTTTTTTATGGATCTACACACAACGTTTGACCAGTGATGATTTTTAAAATAGGAGAAATGGCTCACCTCCCAGGGTGCCTTTCTGTCAGAGGTCAGCACACAAACAAAAAAAAAATCTCTTTTGATTCAGTTTTCTGATGTTTATTCAATCAATCTCTCCCTTTTATCTAAAGTCTAAGATACTACAGCTGAATCAAGTCTTTTTAAAAACATAAAAATTATGTTTTACGAGTGCATTTTCTGGTTTTTGGTTTAATTGGTTGAGGACTGAATTAACTCCAATTCATTTCAAAGAACTGCCACTCCTCTGACCAGAATAGTTCCCAATTACCACTTTTTCTGTGTACTTCTTATATGATAAATAAGACCTGTCTACAAATGCAGGGCTGAGCAGTAGGATGATGTAAAGGGGAGCACATTTAAAGCTTTGGTTAAGAAAGAGCCTTTTAGCTATTAAAAAGAAAAGGTCCAACCTTCTTTCCTACCCTTCCTCGCTTTCCACCCTTCCACTTTCTCTGACCTCTCTATCCTTTTCTGGGCCCCGGAAGCTCTTGAAGCGAAGCACAGATAAACAGCTTAAACTCTCCAGAGTGCTCGCCTGCGAGCTCCATTCACCTTATTAGAGGAAAATAAAAACTTGGAGGGGAGGTGAAAAACGAAATACAGAAAGAAGAGGATGGAGGAGGTAGACGAGAGGCCAATGTTAACTGGACCTCCAAGGACTGCGGTTTGAAAGAGACAGAATGAAAAAGAATGGATGGAGCTGAGAGGAGTATTTGTGATCTTCTGCAGCAGACAGAGACAGCTGGGATGTGAAAGAGCACAGAAGTCCTCTGCGGATATTAGTGGCTCCACAATGTGGAGAAAATATTGCAGCTTTGCTTTCAACTGCAGGCACGCAGAAATCTAAAACTAAGACCAAGTATTGTACACAGATTTGAAAAACAAGTTTCTTTCTGGTTAAGTTCAAAGTGCTCAGGGATTTGGTTGCTCTTTTATGTTAACAGCAAAGAGCAGCGACATGTGTTTTAAGTTTTGACCAAAACAGCAGGGTACATTTTGTGAAATATCCCAGTTTATGCAGACATGGATACTCACGCACAAGCTGGCGAGGCAAAAAACCATTTTTTAATCATCCTACTTGGAATTTTTGACACGCTCAGAGTGGAAACATATGAGTTCATCACAGCTGATGTTTTCATTGTAACTTTTCTCTAATCAGCAGCCTAATCACTTAAACATGACTTACTGTGTATCCTCCCAAGTCAGATCTGTGTGGTGATACACACTAAACTCCCTCTGGACTTTCTGACTTGCCTTGTTACATTTTTAACATTTTCTAACTTTTATTATTTGACATAATGTCAAATAATAAAGGTTTCAGGATTTATTAGGTTCTCTTTATTTTTAGGTTCAGGTTCTTTTTTAAATAGTGAGTCCTCTGAGAAAACCCATTTTATTTAGAAAAAAAAGGTAGAATGATCAAGTTTGGAAGTTTATCATTTATGGTATTATGTTGTATGAAGCTAAAATAGCATTGACAGTTTTGGATGCAAATTTAGTCCAGGTGTGTAGCAGCTTCCATGACTAGCATCTTTTTTCTTGGTCGTGGTTCTGTCAACCATGTCTTGATGTCAAGGTTACAGATGAAAAAGGCATCCAACTTCCTTTTGTCACCAAAAGAGATAATAATATTACCTGTTTCCTGATGACATTTCCAAGGGTCAGCAGGCACATAATAAAAGGTGGGACCAAATATTGAGCCTTTCAGGAACACCAGTAAGCTTAGAAAAATTTGAAGTCTTTGATGATTTAAAAAAATCTCTATCTGCTAAATAAGACCTGAATCAATAACAGAGAATAGCAAAGATAGGGTTTGCAGTCCAACTAGTAGCAAACCCTACTAGATGTACAGTGTGCACACAGAGCAAAACAAGGATTCAAGGTTTTCACCAGGGTGCATTTTAGATTATTGAGGATTTTCATTAGAGCTGTCTCCAAACTGCGGTTGGTCCTCAAAACAGCCTGATAGGCTCCAAAAGTAGCTTTTATAAAGTTGCTTTTATGACTTACTTTTCTAAAATCTTCTTCAAGAATTCAAGTGTGAATATTTAGAGATCTGTTGGATCTCTGTAGCATGTACCTACAGAGATCCAACTCTGTATGTACCAAAACAGTTTATTGTGACAAATATTTTTATTCTCTTGCTGTTATAAAACTTGTTGAGGGATTTCTGCCAGTATAGTCTTGCCTCCATGTTTTCTGCAGCAGCGCTACCAGCTGATGACAGCTGACTTTCCATGTTGTGTTTGCATGAAGTTTGATGTAATATGCATCAGTTTCAGTCTGGTAATGGATACATCTTTGGCTCGGTTTTGGAGAACTGACAGTTCTGCTAAGTCTTTACAGAAAATGACACCGCTCTGACAGACTGTAGCTGTAGATATCATGTCAAACTAGAGGGTGCATGCAGTGAAACCAAATAGTAAATACAGCCTGAAACTTTCCACCTCTAGGCTCACATTTGTAAACTTTCTGAAGACATTGTGCTGTACACTTTAACCTGAATACCTCTCTACTTTCCTCCACAGTAACTCATGGAGAACGCACTTGAATGAGACAGAAATCTTTCTTTATTGTCTCTGATGTCTCACAGTTAGAAAAAAAAAAACAACAACAAAAAAAAAAAACGCCTGTATGTGTTTGTGTGCACATATGAGATGGCGGATGAGGAGGGGGTAGGTTGGCGGTTGAGCAATGTGATTTCTGCTCGACTGTCACAAATCTAGCGCAACAGGAAAATCAATTTGGCCCTGTGTGTGCCTTTTTGGCTCCGGGAGAGAATCCAAATAGCAAGGCAAGGCTCCGGATAATGTTACAGTGTATTGGATTTGCTTCATGGAGAGACTGACAGAGGGAGGTGGGGGAGAGCGGGGAAAGAGGAAGAGGAGGAGAAGTGAGGAGACGAGGGAATCACAAGCTTGCTGTGGCGCTCCGACAAGATAGATTTGTGCAAGTGTATGGGTGTATGATAGGCTGGCAATCTGTCAACATACCCCTCTTTAACACTCTTACAGTGTGGCTCTTTCTCACACACACACACTCACACACACACTCAAACACCACTGTCACTCATCCACGTGAGCATACATACAGGAGTAATTCATACGAACAACAATATATATGAAGTGTCAAAGCATGAAATACATTTTTCACAGGTATGTGTGCCCCTCTGTATGCTCCCTCTGCCTGTCTTGGCTGGTATTTCCTCTCTGCATGTGTACATTTGTTTGACAGCCAGGTGAAAACATGACATAATGAAATTGCTCTCCTCTGACCGCTGTCAAGGGGAACGGATGTGCTCATCCATGTGACGTGTCGCATCACTCCCATGAGGGAGCCTGACTGTTGGCAGACACAAACACGATGCATATGAATGTGAGCACGCAACTGTATCGAGGTTTAAACAACTTTATTTTGAATAAACTATCACCTCTTTAAATCTTAATACTGAAAATCTTTTTTAGAAACATGTAATTTTTATCGCAGTAGCATAAGCTCACATAATAAAGGCAAATTAAACCTTTACTTTTAATTGAGAAAGAAAAATCAAACGCTGAGATTTTTTTTTGTCAATATGTACATAAAACCTCCTCACTGCCATAATAATTGACATATCTGATGCCAGTTATCAACATTTCTGGTATGGTATGACCCTCCTTTTGCTAATCTCTCTACGTTAGCAATTTGTTTTAGATTTTTTTTTTTCCATTTTCTTTGCTTTCTTCAAAAGCACCTGCACTGGATTTACCTGAAAACATCACAGAAAATTAAATTATTGTAAAATAAGATGAATTAATTCTAAGACTTTCTTAAACATGTTTACAGGCAGAACCAAAAAATGTGACTCCAAGCAGCCAGCAATATTTACCTTTACATATTTGCTCAAAGTCTGGAATATTTTCTTGAACCAACTAGAAGAAATTTCATTTTAAATACCAACTGTGTTTGTGTAAAAACAAAAAATGATAATCGTCTGAACGATTTTTTTAATTTAATGCCAAAAAGGATTATTATTATTTTCTAATTGCTTTGCACTTATACGGAAGCCTGCCAAAACTATCCAAACATCATCATGAGCTGACATTTATGGGAGAGTTATAATTAAGTCCAATTGGAGGAAAAAAAATCTAAACACCCAAAAATGTCAATGAAAACAACAGATTCTGACAGCAGTTGAGGTGCAGAATCAATTTAAGAAACAACCTGCAATACCAATTTCTCCACTGACAGCGGGCTAAATGGAGCAGAATGAAGAGCCGCCAGATAGACTGTGTTTTGACTTTTTCTTGACTGCAGCTCAAAATGCTGCAGATGAGGTCTTCACACAAATTAAATTGCTTATTATTCGTTGTCATCGTCTGATTTTCTTTTTCTTTTTTTTACTTTTACAGGACATAACCTGCTTTTCCAGAAATCCACAGGAAATGCTCACAGCTTGTGAAAACTCTTGCCTGCCTTCACTGCGACCTGCCAAAGTAAACCTAAGGCATCAACAGATATGTTCTAACTTGAGACGAAGTGTTGCAAAGTGGGGCATTTTTAATCAGATGTGTGCTAACCACATTAGTTCTCCTGTGTCTCTGTGAAGCTGGCTTCTTCTTGATCTAATTCAAACTGATTGTAGTACAGCAGCTAAAACATGCCAGATGTTACTCACTGCTCCATGCTTTATCACCACTTATTTGACGCCTGGAATATTTAAAAATATTTTCTTATTAATCACGTCCCAGCGATCGGTTTCGCCTCCTGTCTTCGCCCGCCTCACTCTGGATTCTTGTCATGATTCTTGGCGCGAGCGAGTTGGAAAAAAAAAACCCACTGTCCCAGTTTTTCATTAGCGTCAATCACTTGTGTAAGAGGCTGAGAGGGAGGAGAGGAAGAGCAGGAGGAGTAGATGGAGGAGTTGGAGTTTGGATCTCACTCCAGACACTTTGCCCCTCCTTGTCGGAGTGACTGGCAGGTCTTAGACAAGCTGATGGGCCGGTCAGCCGTTCACTCAGAAAGGCAGGATGGCAGGATGTCATGGAGGCCACACACACACACACACACACACACACACACACACACACACACACACACACACACACACACACACACACACACACATACAGTTACAAGGCTGTTGCAGGCAAATCAAGAGTACATTTATGTGAAATGCTCACTGTTTATTTATCTAAATGCTCTGTTATGGCCTCGAGAGACAGACAGACACACTGTGTAGTGTCTGATAGTCCTGTTACGTTCTTTTGTTTTAGATAAGACAACAAATCTGAAGGGAAATCAACCCCAAACAGTCATAACATGGTGACACTCCAAGTAGGGATAAAGTACAGACACACAGTGCCTTATCTATTGAGCTTTTTTTGTAATAGCCCAACACAAAAAAGTGTTCAGTTACGAAAGTAAAGGAAAAAAAAATCATAAATGGTTTTTAAAATTGTTTAACAAATAAAAATCTAAAAAGTGTTGTGCTTGCATGTGACCTGCCCTGCACGACGCTTTATATGATTACAGATGTTCATCCTTCAGGGAACGTCTCTAACAGATTTACGTATCTAAAGACTCAAATTCTTCCAAGCAAAATAGCTTTGTGAGTCCAACAGAGTGACTTTAAACATCAATTTCAAGTTTCAGTGAGGTCATTAAATTGACTGGGCCATTCTGGCACATAAATATGAGTTGATCTGAAACCGTTATGGCGATTTGTTTAGGCTTGTTGTCCAGCTGGAAGATGAACATCCACTTTCTCAAAGCCTTTAAAAGCTTTTCTTCAAAGGATTTCCTTTTTTGAGGCTTCTCTCAAAAAACAACCTGGCAGGCGGAGAATCTTCCACACATTTTTGTTTTATCAAAGAGGAAAAGTGCTCTGTTAGATAGTCAAACCCACCTAATCTACAAACATGTATCCCTGACCTGGTGTGTTCTTTTGTCTTCATGATGATGGTTTGTTCACTAACGTCCTCCAAAAAACTTCTGATGTCTTCATAAAGAAGGCTGAGAATATATTTGGGGGTGTCACAGTAAAACGGAGAGATAAAAATGAAATAAAACTACTGAAAACCATTCAAAGCCACTTGCAAACACTTCACTAAAAACACTTTTGAACAGTACTATAAATCCTGGTGTGATCCACAGGTAGCTGGAACATAGAGGGAGATATGAAAAAAAACACCTCCATGAATGTGAAGAAATATCTCTGCAATGCAGCCAAAGAAAAATGTTCCACAAAGAGTCCAGGTTACACAGCAAACCTCTTCAGTTCCCTGAATTAGAATTTTAAATGGACTGGAGAAAATCAAAGTAAATGTTCAGGATGGAAAGCATTTGGTCTTCTGTCACAGTGGGATCTCTTCATCGTTTTCTGTGCAAACTGGCAAAATGGAAATGAATCTAGATGCATTACACAGCAATTTGAAGATGCAGATGAGAAAAAAAAATATAGAAACAATTAAACAAAAAGCGTACTCCAACTTTTTATTCTTTCCTTTTGATAATTATGTTTAATTAAGACACTGATTGAGGTTAAGTAAAAACATTGTACTGCCGAAGTTTTATTCTCACAATCTAGTTCAACGCATAACATTTAAACCTGCTTTTTGTGGGTCCACCAATGATATTCTAAACAAAGGACACTTTGCAACATAACCTTGCTTAAATGCACATATTTAAAAAAACAAACAGAAATGGGGGAAGAAAGAAGAAGGTCAGACATAAACGTGGGTGTGATTACTGCGAAAAGCTTTCAGAAGTAACATGTGCACTAATGGTGTTGACATAAGAGTGATCCAAGTAACATTTGCAAATGGAAAGAAAAACAAAAACCAGAGAACAGACTTGATTCTTCTTCACGAATATGAAAGACAATTTAGGTATTTTCATAATATCTAAGTTTTCTGAGTATTTAACGTTCTGGTTCAGTGTCAGATTTGCATTTTCATTTGATACAGCCAAATAAAATCCAATGAAACCATTCATCTACCTTCAGAAGTTACCTATTGATAAGGAAATTTCCCCTCTCAGAAGAAACAGTAACTAGAGAAGCAGCCAACAGGATTCAGGTGGAAGACCCTGTTAACAGGACTAATGTTAGTTGACCTTTATGGACGGCCATCAGTAAATTTATTACAGCTATACGAAATCTCCTCAGCATAATCGCTTACGGCAATAGTTGGAAAGTCGGTTGCTATTTATGTAGGACAAACAGTTACCATGTGGAAATAGGTGATCTTACAAGACGAAAACAGCTAAACACAATTGGGAAAATAGTGTCACTACTTGAGAATAGTTTTTCACAGACTCTCCGTTCAATCTAATTGAGCTTGAACTATTTTTCCAAAGAATGAGCAGATGTAGCATTTCTAAATTTGTAATGCTGGTGGAAACATATTCCTTAAGACTTCCAGCTTTAATTGACCCAAAAGGTGTTTTTTCAAAGCATCCAATCAGAGGGTCTGATTAGGATTTTTTTTTCAAAGTTTTATTTGTAACAGATGCTACAAAAAAGTGTTTTATTTCCACCTATTTTATAATTAAAGTTTGGAATGACTAGAAAGTAGTGCTCAGGTGGTTCAAACATGTCGCAGCAGGTATTTTTCATTAGCTGTCAAATCCAATACACCTTCACTGACATCACTGACTGTGGAATGCTTTGACCTTCTTCTCTCTTTTGCTTTCTAACGGAAATATTCAAAAGAAACTTTTAGCAGAAATACAAAGCACAAAATGCAAAATACAGTTCTGTCATCAACAGCATATTTTGGCAGTTTCTCTTGGTAATATATAAAAAAACCTAATAACCCATGCTAACTTTTAATCAAGTTAAACCACATAGTTAAAATTCATGAGGCTCAAAAGGGAAACTGTACCTGGAGCTGTGGTGTTGGCAGGGGGTCCGCTGGCAGGAGAAATTGGTCCTGAGCCTGAGCGGGACGGCTGGGACTGAGTGGAGCCTGCTGGGGACCCCACCGGAGAGGGAGAGGGCCCACTCCTCTGGCCAGGGAGGTGGGGGGAGGCATGGGGGGAGAAGGGGGATTGTCCCTGGTTACCGGCGCCTCCCGGCTCCCCTTGGCTGCTGCTGCTGCTGCCGTTGGAGGATCCGCCAGTGCCGACAGCCGAACCCAGGCCGGCCTCCGTCCCAGTGGGGAGGTCATCAATCGAGCCAGAGAGATCCTGGAACGCAAGCAGAGACTTACAGTGAGTATTTGTGAAGCTCATCCAAGCATTTGATGAGAGCTGACAAGCAGCAGGTGGCAAATTTAAATGTAGGCTCAAGCGAGCACATCATTTTCCCAGAGCACATTATGTCATAAAGAAGAGGCAGCTCTGCAAATATTACTGGAAAAGATTAAATATATGGGCAATAAGTGTCAGAAACATTTAAACTTTAAAGCTTTTATTTCAACGTGTGTAAATTAAAGCTGACTTATATATGACCCTCAACATCCTCAAGAAAATATCTTTATAGTCTCTGTGTCAGTGGTGGAAAATCCTAAACATGCCAAAGAACAAGCCACTAAACTGTCCAGGCCGTGGTGGTAAAAATAAATTGGAATGGGCTTTCATTCAGACCAAGGGTGAGATCATATTACAGTTTCAATTCCCAGTGGTGAGCGAAGGGCTGTGTACTTATGTGTGTGTGCGCGTCTGCGTGTGTGTCTGTGCGCACACTTAGCAGGTAGTTCCCTGTTCTAAAGCAATTCCAGGGAATCCCCCAATAATACTGCTGACACACCGCTGACTGCATAAAAGCGCCGAGCGCCAAAGGAAAGTAAGAGCGGCAGTGATGGAAGGAAAGAGCAGACCAGATGTGAAGTGATGAGATGAATCGTGATGTCTGCCCACCGACCACACGTCACACACACACATTCACACTGAGCTGAGAGGCTGCGGCTCAGCTGTGTGCGACGACGAAGGGAAGTCACCTGTAAATAACCCCTGTTTTTCTGGCTGGTACCCGATTGAGGAAAAAAAAAAAGGAAAGTTGCCTGTGGTCTCTTCAGTCACGTTCCACCTGAGCCCTAAACGCTGATTGTCAACTCAGATATGTTCCTCAGTGTCCCTGAAATGGAAACGAGGCCCCGTTCAACCCCTAAAAACATAAACATAATGGTAAGATTTTCTTTTTCTTTTTACATTTGTATGAGAATCCAGACACAAAAGGGAGCTTTTTGCACTCATCATAGCATCTGTTTTAATAAACGAGAGAGGTAAGTAACTCTTGTATATTTGAATGTGAAAAATAAAATTAAAGAAGTTCCAACTATAATTTACTGTTTTAAATTGGTGTAACACGTCTACTAATCAGTCAATAACAGGCTCCACCCGAGACGTTTTTCCAACTAAATACTCTATATATTGTGGAATATTCCTAATGTGAGAACATTATATAATTCTCTAAATTATATGTGTTTATTTAACAACCTAAGGCAGCTCAAAATGCATTTCATTGCATTTTTCATGTAAAAGGTACTATATGTAAATTATGGCAAAGTTTAAACTGACGCTGGTAAAGAAATAAAATCTGTATGTATGAATAAATAAGCATTTCTTTCTTTTATTAAAAGTTGAACATAGATAACCATTTTTATGAAAATTTTGCTCTTCAGGATTAAATCTAAACATACCATGGGTAAAAACACTGGCAGCTCTGACACACTGTCAGTTTAGTGTCAGAGCAACACAACTTTTCACATTACAATAACACAATGCAATATCAGATACATAATGTGACAGGCACCCCGCCCCCCCTCCCCACCCCACACACACCCACCACCCATTCTTTCCATTCATGGTTCCTGGCTTAGCCAGTGGAACAGACAACCAAGTCAGTGTGGCAGCCCGTCCATGCCTGATTGTTTTGGTTAATGCGATCTCAACTGTGACACACATAGCCTTTGTTTTCCATCATGCTGCTGTGAGTGCCCACCCGCCCCGACGGCCTGCCAGTCTGTCGCCTGGCATTATCTACCTTCGCTCCGCTGGGCACAACGGCTACTTTCTTTTCCTCTCCCGTTATAACCCATGATCTCACTCTCTACTTCAGCCAATCGAGCCGCCCTTTGCACTGAGCTGATTGGCGTCATGCGCTGCCTCCTCCAATGGGGCCGAATGTTGTTTTTTGTCCCATCGGCTGCTTTGGGTTCATGCTATTTGACACAGAGGGGTTACCGTGAGAGCTGGTGTGACCGAGGCTTTCCCAAAAAACACCGGGAGCCAGCCGGATGTGCAGCTAGGTTGTTAACCTACAGGCTAATTGTGTGAATGGATCGGAATAATTGCATTTCACCTAATTGGGTGCTGTTGCCAGCATTTCCTGTGGCAGTTTAGGGGTGGCAAAATGTGTACCAGTAATTCGTTTAGAGGCTGTTAGGCTCATTTGGATTATACACACACTTGAGCACAGCTGTGTGGCCCAAGACCAAAAAAGTAGTGGTGCTGTTTAACATGCAGAGGTGGGAACGCTTAATGCTCATAGACGTAAAACTGTAAATACCCTACAGACAGCGAAGCATGATGCATACACAAGCATAAGATTTAATCATTGTTAGTGACTATAGAGCATTGTTACCTTGGTTCGATATAGAGAATTAAAGCCAGCTACCCAGCTCATGGCAAATCTCAGGATCCAAACGCCCAACAATCTGGGGCCCCCATCCAAAGTGGCCCAAATCCAATTTGTTTGGCTCGGGGCTGCAAATTGCTCTGTGCATTGAGTCTCCAAATAGCTGTCAACCACTCCCGCTCGGCGTCCTTTATCGCTTAATTCGCTCCTGGAGCATGTAATTGTCATAATAAGAAAAATATTGAGGTGATAATAACCAGTTACTTTGAGATACCCCCCGTCCTCCACCATACCTCCACCGCCAGATCCAAGACACACAGACACGTATATATTCACGTTTTTGCACACACACATTGGGTCAGCTACACATTTCACACAACATTGGAGAGGCAGTCGCTCGTGACCCTTCACCTCGCTGGTGTTAGTGCTCTTCTGCTTGTGTGTGCGAGTGTGACAGGAACGCAGGCTGCTAGGCTGTCACGGCAAGACATGCTTGAGCACTGATGTGGCCGAGGGGACAGATGAGGCTTTATACACACACATCCTGCCCCTCACTCATGCTACTAACACACACACACACACACACACACACACACACACACACACACACACACACACACACACACACACACACACACACACACTCTAAGGCATCAGTGTGAAGCAGGGAGCTGTCACATCCAGCAGACTGCGCGCCTTCTCCCCTGACCACGGCGCTGATGCTGTCTCCTCTCACAGCACTCTGGGAATTAATCAAAGTTGCTATGAAAGTAGGCAACGAGGGTGTGTGTGTGTCTGCCTGTGTGTGCACAAGTGGTTCTTGGTCTAGACAGGGAGGAGCCAACATTTACAGTTTCCTACAGGGTCCAGGAAGATGGAGAGACTGCGACTTCCCTTGTCTCTCATTTCCTACATCAAGTGTCTATTTTCCTGTCTCGATCTGTCTGTCCCAGTCAGAGGCGCTAAATGGTTCAGAGCTCCGCAGCAGATGGCTAGCCGGTTAACTAGAGCCTGAAACACAAACGCAAATACAGCGTGTGAGCGCTGTGAGGGGGCAGCACTTCAACACGACCAGGCATTTGACTGCACAAGCCGAAAAATGTACTTTCACTTTCAATGTATTTGACATGGCATGCAAAAGTATTCATATCTAGCTTCTTACATTTTGTCATGCCACAAACCTGGGTCATGGCATATTTACCTAATCAATCACATCCAGACTTAAAACCAATTCAAAACCTGTGGAATCCCTGGATGGATTTTGACAGATGCAACCTGTCCGATCTGATTACGCGTGACCTGCTTCACAAAAAATGTAGAGCGCATTAACGCAAAAGTGGTTGAGACATTCCCCCAAAAAGACTTGCTGCTGTAATTACAGTACAATATGGTTCTGCAAAGTACTGACTCAGAGCTTTTGAGAAATGAAATCTTTACAGCTTATCTTGAAAGCATTTTTGGGTCCCACATTTCCATGCATAGCTTTGGCTTTACTTTTTTTTTTTAAACATGCTTAGAGTAAAAAGATTAAGCAGATCCAATCTATATGTGGCAGACATCTACTAATGAGCACAACATAAAGTAATCATATAGTATAGTGAAACTATTTTTGAGCTCAGCATGAAGCATGTTTCTATTGTAAAACCTTAATAACCTGGATTAGGTCGAGATAAATAACTCGACCTAATCCATAATAACCTTTCATAACATCAAACACATAGCTGCTGCAGATGATGCAATGTACATTGGAAAAACACAGAGCTCAGTAGACAGTTTTATTCTCTGGGTAAATATAATGATATAAACTGTAATTAACTCCAATAGCTATCGTTTGTAGGCCTGAGGGACGGGTCTTCTTGTGGCAGCTCTGTGCTCATTTATCGACTCTGGCCGCTGTACTTTCTATTTTTATAGTGCACTGGAGACAGCAAGGAAATGCTATTACAAAGGCGTTATTCTTTAAATTCTTACCCCCGTACCATAGACTGAGGCGAAAACCAAATGAAATGCCCTGCAAATGAATCCAAATGGACTGCTGAATGCTTCTCTGTGTGTGTATGTTTTAAAGAGGGTTTTAATGCAATGCCCCATGTAGAGTCCTGGCTGCAATACCCTTCAATAAGTGCTATTAAGCACAGAAAAGAAACCAAGAGACTTTGTGCAGCAGAAGTTTTAGAAGACGCCCTCATTATAATTAATTTTTTCACGTCAATCAGCTGGAATGTTTACAAAGGCTGGAGTGATGATGATAATTAGTGTTCGCGGTGATGAGAAGTGATAGAAATGATGGTTGTTTCAACTATGACATCTTCATCAACATGTGCCTGAAAAACAAAAGTACCGCATCTTGTACTATGGCTTCAATATTTTTTTTATTATATGTTGACAGGACTGTGGAAAGAGGATGTGTGGAGGAAAGAGTCTCTAGAACCTCCAGAGGGTCTCCACAGAGCACAAAACAGACTAAGAAAAGATGAGATGCTCAGTGCGCTTGCCAAAAAAAAGCACCCCAACACGTGACTGAGCATGTTAGCGTGCCGACCCGTGACCCTCTGGATAGTCCACTGAATTCCAAAGAGAAAATGGTTTAGTCTCAAGTGCCTCAAGTCTTTAGACTCCATTTAAGATTGAATGTATAGGTCTCCCACTGAGAAACACAACATAAGAGAGAGTACATGTCAAGGTGTTAAACCAAGTAACTCACCACGGTCATGCTGCTATTCAAAGTGCTCCACGCTGCAAACACTAAAAGCCCCGTGTGGGTTCAGTAAAAATTAAAGAAACTGGTTTGTCATGTTCTCAAAAGGGTATAAAGTCAAAAAGTTAGCAGGGAGAAAATATACAGAACATTTTTATAATGCAAAAATGGCTTAATAATTTTGTACATAAGCAGCAGAATCCATAAAAAACCCCTGCATGATTGTATGTTAGATTGTTCTTAGAAAAACCTGCATTGAAATTGTTTGGTTTTCCTGGAACAAAATCTGCAGTAACTGAGCGGGAACATTTGTGCAGCAACATAAAGGCAATTTGCTATTATTTTCCTTTCCCTGCCTTTAAACACTTTACAAAGCCCAGAGTCTTTGTGATGCTTCTCCTTCTTGATCAGAAGAAAAATATGTTTTCTACAAGCAACTCTGAGACAAAATCAGTAGTGTGGGTATCTAACTTACGATTCATAAAAAGTCACTAAATTGGGTGTTGATGCTAAGGGCACCTCACTACATTAGTAATTGTTGCCGTTTCTCAGGAGGCCTCCTTGTGTGAAGCCTGCTCTCCCTCATAACGCTTTTAGTAATGTTCAAATATGCGTACAATGCACTAAAGGCACATCTGAGGCAGTATTACTTAAAAGCTAATAAAGAAAACAAAAAAAATCAAGTACTTCTAGTATCTAAACTAGGATTACAGTAGGCTTGATATTACAGTGAGTGGCAGTTCTGATTCCTTACTTCTAGTTTTAATTTCATTAAACTTCCAAGAACACCCCAACTTTTCAGGAACCATGTTCTGGAATGAAATGGTAGATATGCTAACTGTAATATTGTTTTTCAGTCATATGACCACTCAAAGCATTATCACAATATCAAAGTAGAGATATCAATATCGAAAGGAACTAGACGGATCGCAAAAAAAAATACTAGTGCCATGCATTCAGGCTTTAAGTTAGTTAGATACACTTTCACTGCTTAATTCAACAGAAAATGTTTTAGCAAAATTACTAAGACAAGCTATTTTATTGCTAATAATGCAGAGGCAGCCAAATGCAACTCTTTCAATAAAACCATGTTGTTTTATTGATGGGAGCTACAGCTGAAGCAAAAAATGACTCAAAGCAGCTAAACAAATGACATTCATCTCCAATTTAACATGGATTAATCACTCTGAAGTTTATAAACAAAGTGGAAGACTTACTTTTTATGACTGTTTTTTAAACTATGAACAAATTATCAAGAAGCGTACACAATGTTGACTTAAATGCCTTCGGGTATTTAACACCCTGTGTGACACCTTTGAGTGACTTCACTAAAAATGCAAAAGTTGGTTTGGTGTAATGTGATTTTATTTTACAATGAAGCTAAACAAATGATTAAACTGCCAAGGTTATTTTATATGAATAGAGGATACACATTATGTAGAAAGAAAAAGTCTGGTGACTATTTGTACCCAAAGACAACAGAAAAGGTTGTAAGGAGCTACAACCTTTGATCTGCAAACTGAGATAAATCCAGTTAAAATAGTAGATTTGAATTTCTTTTCCCTGAGGACACCACATTTTTAGAGGCGAAGCAGAAAAGGCAAAGACCTCCCATTTTCTGAACTTTTCATCAACATCTATCAGCCCACAAAAGTTCTCCACAATTTAGTTTCTAATGCACGTCGTCCACTCACCGCCTTTCCGTTACACCAACACACACTCTCACTCTATTTGTTCTGCTCATATTGGTTCTGCTAATGTTTTTATTTATGGCATTCCAGCATGACATCCCGCCATCCGCCCACCCCCTCCTCACCTCTCCATTCACCCAAGAGGGAGCTGAAAAACAACGCATGACACAGAAAGTGTGAGAGTGCACATGCGTGTGTGTGTGTGTGTGTGTGTGTGTGTGTGTGTGCATGAGAAAAGAGAGAGGGATGGAAGAAGAGGAGAAAAATAAAGAAATAAATAAGGGGCCCAAATTCCTCATTTCTAATTCAACTGCTCGTTCAGCTTAACCTCTCTCTCCTCAGCAATTAAAGCGCACGCCACATCCTTCACGCTGCGTACAGCCGAGGCTAAATAATGCAGGGGGCATCCAGCGCCCGCATCCTTTATCATCCCAAATGACAGCCATTTGCATATCTCCCCAGTCAATTAGAGCGCGGCGGAATAATCAGCCCATAATTGGGGGAGAGCGTCGGTAATCACCCGCCCTGGCACACCGACAGGGCCATTGGAGGAGTTGGGTTGGAGGTGGGGGTGGGGGGGGGGGGGGTGTCGGGCTAAATTCATGTGTGTGTGTGTGACAGGGAAGACAGCCCACCGAGTGCAGACTTCAAACTAGCACGTCCAAACAACCATTCTAACTTTCCCTGGGTTCGTGCATTTGCTCTCAGTTCCACTAATTTGCAAATATTTGCACCTATTTGACTCTTGCAGATTATTTCCATGTGATATTTTTCATCCAAATGGGCCAGGAAGTCATTTTTATAGCATTTATGTGATTCATGAGTGACAGTTTTCATTTCAGATGCCCTTCATTCTAAAATATTACCAAATGATAATGTCCTCCTATTTCAATGAATGTGAAAACCAACATGTCCTCCTTTATTGCGGCTTTTGCATACAGTTTAAAGGCTTAAAATAATGAATGTCACTAGCAGGGACGCTGCAATGCTAAACAAACTCAAAACACTGACGTGGTTTTTATAAATGGGGCTTTTCTTCTCATACGTTCTTAAAATGTTAAACGAAAGATGATTGTTTTCCACCATAGAGCTTCATTTGTGGAAATGTTCCTGCTTGCAGTTTTTAGAGACGGAAGCTTATATACACATGCAGCCCAGTGTGACGCCCGACATTGGTCGCTCCCTCTGAGTTACAGTTTCAAAACAAACATGGTGGATATAACATCTGCATCACCGTCAAGTGAGGCAGATTATTACCCCCCAAGTACTGAAGTGGTCTCAGATATAGAAGAACTTCCAGTGACTTTAAATAGGCTACAAATGATGTATGATGTGCATCTGCAGAGACGACAGCCAGGGGCCACTGATGAGCCGACAGGAAAGACAAAGCCAGTTGATTCCACTCTGTAAAGTTAAGACAGGTTGTCTGTCTACTACGGTTTCCACTGATTAAATGTTTGAGGGATCTTTGATTGCTTGATTAACATTGTTCCTTCTGGTGTTAACATACAGATAAACTTAATTTGACTTCATTCTGTTTTTAACAACTTGTCATTGTCATTGTAGGGTTAGATTATGCTAAGCCCAAAAGAAATGCAATTTAAATAAATGATACACTTGTAAGACATATGGGGATTACTATTTAGGTACAAGTGGGTTACTGTTTATTTTAAGTTCATTGATATTAAATTGGACATTTTATTAATTTCAGTAATTCTGGAGGTGTCGCTTTTTACATAATTCAAACTATAAAGTGAAAATATTCCTTTAGATTGTATTTTATATTGTGATATGCTATAAATGTGATAGTTTATTGTATAGAAATAAAAAAAAAAAATATGAATAAGTTGGAGTTCAGATTATTTCATGAATCAAATAAACTTATCAACTGATTAACAGGGAAAAAAGTCTTTGCTGACTAATTAAGCAGCTGATTGTTTCAAAAGACTAGCCAAAGGTAAGAGATATTTTTGTGGCTAAACTGCTGATTTCTAATGTGTTTCATCATATTTGCAAATCTCCTGTGAGAGCTATTAAAATCATAGTCCTCTGCTTTCACATACCAACAAAGAGCAACTTTAAAAACAGCCAAGAACAACAGGAGAACGGACGCTCTCTAACACCTGAGGGGGGGAAAAAAAATAAAAAATCTGCGCTTGTTTAGTCTCGGACAATCAGAGCTCTTTCATGGGAAGTTTCCAGGGCAGCTTTGAAGTGTGATGGCTGCACAGCCTCTGTGTTTTCCTGCTGAAAGAGGAAGGCCTTTTTTTATTTTTTGGTAAAACAACATTTCCTTTAATACTCTGAAACCTCGATTCCTCAGATGCTCTGGTGTCGTCCTCTGAACATGACAAATAAAAGGGACGACTTAAGAGAGGAAGAAAAGAGCTGGCTTGACAGTGACGGGTGCGGTGGAGGTGAGCGTGTGAAGGAACATCAGAAGAAACCCAGGCAAGGTTAGTTCCCATCTGCAGCTCCATCCTTTTGTGTCTCCCCAGCTGCGTTCTTTTTCTCCCTCATGCTTTTGTATTTACTTTACCCAATCGAGTTCAGTGTGGCCAGCGCTGCCTCGGCGCTGTTTTAGCCTCGCTGCTGCTTTGGAGAGATGAAACAAACGCCGTTCACTTGCTTTTTGATAGAAGTGGCGGTAAGAGACTGAAAGAATTGGACTGGGAAGGAGGCAAGGACAGTGCAGGGAACGGCAATGATGGTTTGCCTTGATTTAACCGGTGTGATGCACTTCAGTCTATTACAAACAAAAGGGGCAAAAAGACCAACGCAGAGGCAAAGCAGCTGAAACACACACAAAAAAAGCTTCTTTTGAAGAGTAAAGTATCTCTCACTGTCCACGAGGGATGGAAAAATTGATTTCCTTTTTACTTTTTCTTTTTTTTAAGGAGGTGTCTTTCCCTGTCAGAGCCCCATTCCACTGCTCTCAGGGGATCTGTGGCATTTCCTGCCAGCCGGACTGCCCTGTTCTGCAGAGACTTATGCATCACTGTCAAAATGACTCCGATCAAAAAGAGGGAGGGGGAGAATGTAGGGAGGGAGAAGGAAAGGGGGGGAGAGGCTGACTCGATCAGAGCAACACAAGGCGATTTCCCCCCATTGGACGTTCCGCCTGTCAGTGCGTCCGCTTTGGTAATCCATCAGTATGAGCTGGTGATCAATAATGGGAGTGGTGAAATTTTGAGTTATATCTTATCCTCGTTTGTCTGCATTAGTGATACAAAACAGAAAAAAATTAAAACTGGATTCTTCTTCTCCTGCTTAGATGGAGGAAAAGAATTTTAAAAAGGAAGAATTTGCTTATCGCAGTGGCACCTTATGAAAGTCAAGTCTCTCTTGCGATGTGTTATCTAGTTTGGTCACAGCTTCTGACTTCATCTGGTAGAGTAACTCTGTTGAGCTAAAGACGTTTGCTAATATAGTGTGTTATTCGAGGGGAATTTTTTTATAAAGATCACACTGCCTTTAAAACAAAATGGTAGTTTGTTAAACACTAAGTTGGAACTGAACTTATACTTTTCTAGACTCAAAGCACTTTTTAATAGAGTCACATACACCCAGTCAAACTCACACAGATTTGTACACCGCTAAGCAGATCGGTATGCAACATCATCATCAAGCTTATTTCAGACTAAGCTGGAACTGAACCCACAACCTTCTGATTGTAAGATAACCACTGTTCCCACTGAACCACAATCACCCTGTTGTTTTGTGACAAGAGATTTCTCTGGCAGCATAAGGAATTGAGTAACACAATACTTCCCTTCCCCCCACCTGCTGCTGCACCCTGCTGACCAGTTGTCTGAAAGAAGGCTATTGCAAGTTTACCTTGATTATAAGATTCAAGTTTGGCTGTTTGGAAACCTTTTCCAGACGCGAAAATACTAAGAGAGTGATGGCATAGAAATGAAAGGATCACCACATGTCACTTCTATTAAAGTAACGCTGTTTTAAAATCAATTTTAGTGTCAAACTAGAGAAGTTGTTGACAGCACACTACCTTCACAACCAGCTAATATTTGCCAATATACTATATACATAGGAGAAAAGAAAAAAAGGAATTATTGTTTGTTGTAGAACAAATAATAGAATACTTGAAAATGTCTTCTAAAGATAGCATTTTTTTCAATTTCCTTTTTATAAGTGTGGAGGTTCCCCCACCTTTTTCTCAGTGTTAGTATTTATTTAAATGTTTTCATTTAATATATTTAGAATTTCACT